>ML393667.1:215994-280213 GCA_005239525.1 Nicotiana knightiana
TTGCATCCGTTTAGCCCCGTTTCCATTTCCAATTCACCTACACATAAAATAAACCCTATTAGGCACATACGACGTGTATTTTATCATTAAAACACATAAAATGCAAGGTATATAATGCTTAAAATCATGAATTCTAGCCACTCATCAATGTTCTTATTGATTTCCAACTTTGTTTTCTTACCTTGTTACATAATTTATTAACTGTTAATTGATTACTATTTCCATAAGTGATATTTTCTGAACCTAGTGTCAATTGTATGCTTGAATTGGGGGTGAAAACCGCTTCATTATATGTTACATGCATCAGAACTTTCCTTAATTATTATTTTACCTACTAGCCGTTTGAGTTTAACCCCTTCAATTAAGGGATACCTAATTGCCTATTATACTTACACTGCTCTTATATTCATCTAAGCTATATATGGTTCTTTCCTTGTTTAATAATCACCGTGTGAATTACTCCCTTGATTATAGGGATACTTGTACTAATTGGGTACTAATTGATATTCAGTCCCACAATCACTGGTTAATTCTGGTTCTTTCCTTATTTTTCATCAAGAACTATATATACTATATTCATACACAGACACACACACGAACTAATCTGTTCAAAAATTCTCTCTCACAATTTCTAAAACGTTCTTCTCTCTCTTCTGTGCTAACTACTGCTACTCTAGGTTAGCCGGCTGCAATCCAAGGCTAACTATTGTGCATTCTCCTACTTTCTTGTTTGTGTTACTACTTTCTTCACTTCATTGGTATTTTCTAATTTAGATTTCAGTTCCTCAAACCAACATGTTTCCATTATTGTTGTAATTCAGCATGCTTCCAACTTGCTTACTTATTCTTCAGCATGTATCTAGGATCCTGAACTCCTCTCTGCATGTTTAAATTAGGCTTTATTTGTTTATGACCAACATGTTTCTGTACACTTAGAACCTACTTCTTACATGCCTATGACTGGTACATTAGTTTAATCATGGCCTTAGTTGTTAATCTAACCTGGCACTGTACCCCTGATCCTCTAGGACCTTAGGAGTTCCTGATCGCATGTCCATGTGTGTATCTTCCTGTTGTATGTATGCCCTTACATGCTCTATATTTGTCCCTAATCCCATTACCCATGTATGTGCTTGTTGGACTATCCTTGGTCCTTTGTGATGTTAAGCTTCCATTTCCTTTCTTCAAAAAAGTGTTTTCTTACTTACCCTTCTCAAAGATGTTCCTTACTTAAATATTTTTAAATAAAAAGCACTCTCCCATATACTCTTAGAAGTCTAAGTTCAACCCCCTTCGTGTGAGCACTGATTTGGGGACCCCTTCGAGTACCCTGTGAACTCTGACACACAAGGCTGGCACTTCCACACTGCACATGTTTAATTCTTTGGCTATGTCTGGGTGTGCGAACTGCCCGGGAGCCCTTGAGGTCCTTAGGGAACTCTGATACACCCAGACTATGAAAGGCTATGAAATACCATAAGGCATTGAGGTTTGGAAGATCTGGGCCTAATTGAAGGCTCCCTATAGAAGTAACTTCTTATTTTTCCTTTAGTTGTGTAATTCATAATTCCTTGGCCTGTAATAATTTGTAAACAACTCAGGGATGGATAGTAAAAAGGGAGGGGTAACTACGCATGCGATAGCTATTAAAGGGATAGAAATCATGCTATTAGACTTTATTTCCTATCTATGCAATAGAGATCATGTTTAGGCCCATATTTTAAAATTCATGCATTAGAAATCATGCTATTAGATTTTATTTCCTATATGTGCAATAGAGATCATGTTTAGGCCCATACGTTCAAATTCATGCATTAGAAATCATGTTTATTAGGTCTCATACCTCCTGTTTCAGCATGTTCACTTTTACTTAGAAAAATCCGTCTAATAAATGGTATTCTCTACTATCATGTCCACACTTCCATGTACACTTAGAAATCTTGTCCTAGTCTAAACAACATTAAAATAAATTATCACTCCGGCATCTTTCGAAACCATAATTAATACTGTGACTACTAAGCATTTAGAAATCATGCTTAGGAATTCTGCATATGCATCATTCTGCATCTCTACATGTGCATTAGATATCATGTTATAGGGTCCTAATCGCGCAACTACATTTAGTCTAAATATTGATGTATAAAAAAGTTATAATAACCTCACTTGGTCTTCTCTAAAAACAACTGGTAATGTTTCTGTGTTCTGAACAACCTAGAACAACATGTTTAGGTAACAATTTGCAATAGTCTCTCTAATAATTCTGTTAATATACACTGCCCCCCGCCTAGGCAAGCCTTAGGTGACTAAATTTCCAAAAAAAAATTAGAAATCTGTCTCTCTTGTGTGTGCTGCTTAACACTAATAGGTACTTTTAAATCAGTAGGCAAACTGATTAGAGAATGTTTTTCGGGTTATAAAACAAGTCTACCTGTCCTTTTCATTCACCTAGATACCATGTCTTAGGATCATAATTAACAGCATTGCCCTTATATGTGTTTGAGTCGTGCTAATTATATGCATTATCCGCAGAGGAAAATCTGATCCTCCTTTATGCTCCTATGTGTTTTCCACTGACTACAGTCCCTAATGTTCTTTGCTTGCCGCCTTAGAATTTTACCCTTTTAAACCTGAGGGTCTGCCTAGTGCCTACCCTTTAGGATAATAGTCCTAACCTCCTCCAGGACTGATAGGATGGGACGGGTAATAGCACGCAATAGAATCCGTGACCAACACACGCTTTAATTACCTTCACGGGCTGGGAAGGGTAGAATATGGATATGATGACCGGTGCACTAATACCACGTGTAGCCCCTCTTCGAGGAGTGATTACCTGTATTGCATTGATGTGATCCATATTATTATAAACCTAGGACACCTGTATATGCTAGTTTGTACTCATCCCTACTGTTTTCTAAACACCTTTATGCTTAAGACTTAAATCCCCTCTTATTTGAGCCTTTACTTGTTATTTGTTAGTTGTACAAATTCACGAAACCATTTGGCCGGGAACCACACTTGTGGATCCTGAGGGGTTCCTAATACCTTCCCCTTAATTTCAAGCCCTTATCCAAATCTCTGGTTAGGAACGCAGTTGTAATTAAACCCCTTAGGTGCCCTAATGCACCGTTAAAATCGTTAGGTGGCGACTCTTCAAAATATGCAAACCACTTTCCCAAAAGGAAAGAGTTGTCCCAACCAATGTCATAAACTTGATCTTCCGCTAAGGAGGAGGAAAAAGGGTGCGCGATAGCATGGCGATTCTGCTAGGGATATCCAGGCTTTTACCATTTCAAATTCTTTCATGAATTTATGCCTTTATTTTTGAATACTTGCACCCTTTACTATTCCCTTTGCATGCAATTAATTGGTTACTTCGAGTATTTATTTTTTCAAAAAGTAATTGACATGTCTCTTTGTTTCCTTTTGTAACTTCTTTAAGTCATTATTACAGTTTTTACCGCTTTCTTTAACGTGCAAATACGTGACAACTTGTTTTAATATTTATTGCATAAATCATGCTCAACATTCATACTCTACTCATGCCAAACAAAATACTATAGCAACTTTTGATGAGTGGTTGCACCCTTCGTATATTATCACCCACTAAATTCGTAAAGGCTTATTTGCGGTAAAACTAGTCGATGAGCGGTGCAGTCGACGATTCTATGCCTTTCCCCCTTGAGTTGTCCGCTCAAGGGTACCAGTCTAAAACCTCATAGAAACCTTACTCTGTTGAACTATTGCATGCATCATGGTCAAACCCAGTCAAGCTAAAGTGTCGTCCGCACGATAGCTTTTAAGATAGCCTTATCCAAAAGTCCACCGGGTTTCCCTAAACCCAAACGGACGCCCTCACGTTCTGTGCATTTATTTGGAGAACTAAATGCTTCCTGCTAATTATTGACATTAAATAGTCAAGTCCGGTGGGGGTAAGGGCCTAACCTATTTGTTTTGCAGAAAAAAAAATGAGACATGAAGTCCCCAGATTCTGCATGGTCTCCAACATCCACCCAAAATTGCTGATTTGGTGGGAGGATCTACGCTCTAGCGACAAAGCTATTGTCAGGAAACACTTGGGTAATCTACCATCTCTTCAGGAAATCCAGCCTAACAAAATGATAGTAGAGGCTGCTACCCTATTCTGGGATTGTGAAAGATCCGTGTTCCTCTTTGGAAACATCGAAATGGCACCGTTGATAGAAGAGATATGAGGGTTGGCTAACATAGTACGAACAGTATGGCTACAACAAATCATACTGTACCTACCATGACGAGTTTGTTATCACCTCTCTGGCACACGTCCATCGCCGAGTGTTCGTGTTTATGGTCTGCCTTTTGGGTTTGATCGTGTTCCCGATGAAGAAAGAAAAGATCCGTACCAGGCTAGCCATGGTGACTAAGACCATAATGGAAGGGGTAAATGGGAAATATTTCAGCATTGTGCCCATGATCGTTGCAGATATATATCGGGCCTTAGAAATATGTCAACAAGGAGCAAAGCATTTCGAAGGTTGCAATTGTTTACTTCAACTCTGGCTCGTGGGACATCTCCAAAAGGGCGAATATCGACAGGACATCCACCGCCGAATGTGGGATGACCACATCGTGTTCCATCACCCAAAGCGAATGAACTATATCCCTGACATGTTCGCTCAACCTGAAAATGCTGAAGGATTGGTCGAGCTTTTTGATACCCTGAGTGAAGAACAAGTTAAAGGGATGTTCGAATGGTTTCCAATGGACGAGTTCATCATTCGATCCTGAGACGTATCATTTCTGATACTGATTGGTCTAAGGGGGACAGACCCTTACGTCCCTCTTCGAGTTATGAGGAAAGTATGAAGGAAGCAAGTTATCCCTAGGGTCGAGAAGATGAGCCATCTTTGAGCCGACTTTCAAAATAATGACAGTCCTCACAAGTGCCAAGCTCAGAATCTGTGGCACTACAAGGTTATACTTGAGAAAGACACCATCGAGCCGGACATGTATCACGCCAGTTATACCCCTTTCTATCTTGGTTGGTTAGAAGAGGACATGGGTGGTCAGAGCAAGCCGGGGTACGTTCGAGGTCACAGGGTTATAGATGAAAGGGCTGAAGCACAAGTCAAGTTCAACCAGTTGCGTAAAAGGATCCGAGAAAATGAGGATGATCACCACAAGATACATGAGTCCAACAAAAGACTGATCGAGGAGTGGAAAGACATGGCTATTAGTGCCAACAAGAGGCTGGGGTATTTGGAACGAGGTATAATCAATTTGGAAGAAAATTTCATCAAAATGGTTGAAGATTGTCAAAAGGTTGAGGGAGCTGCAGGGGGATACCTGGCCAGAACTTACCTGTTACTGGGACTTCGCGAGCTGGGAAAGCTGTTAGAAGAAAGCAAGAATGCCGAATCTGGGGAAGGTCCTTCTGGGACCAAGTAGATAGGAATGTCTTTATTTTTCTAACAATGTAATAAGGCCAATGGCCATTAGTAACTTTTATTTTTCGTCTGTCGTTTCAAGATTTGTCTATTTTATTATCAATAAAATGAGGCATTTAGCATTTTAAGTTCTCCAAATCAATTTGTCGCTAGGCCTACCTCGGGCACAAAGAGGTCCCCAACTTAGGACACACTTTCATTTCCGCATTATGTGTTTAAATACTACAATACTCTTTTCATGATCCTCACTGACTTGGTTACCTTTTGTTTTTATTTTTTTACTCCCCTCCCCAAAGGTTAGTTCGTGCATTCTGGTATCATCAGCCTATCGCACCATATCTAAGGGCCCTCCACCTACTCCTCCCCCTAGTCCTCCTAAGGGCAAACAAAAAGGTAAAAGTAAGATGGAAGAGTCCAGCGGCATCAGAAAGGAGAATGTGATTGAATGGGTAGAGGCCAATGATGGTCGAGGTATTCTGGTCCTGCATGAGAACATGTCGCCACTTGAACAGAAATTGTTGAAGTTTCAGGAAGAACTCGATCAAGCCCGGAATCTGGCCAACTTGTCATTTTCCCTCAATGTCCCTAACGTCAACCTTCCAAATGCTCAAAACCCCACACCTCCACAAAATATCCCAAGACAGCAAAATCATCCCGCACCTCACCATCACACCACTCCCCCAAAGAACCAAACTCTCCCGACATAATACAATGCTTGCCACACCTCAAATAACACTCCACTACTCATCCCAGAACCTCAAAACCCCGCAAAAGAACATTTCCACACCTATAAAAATCCCATCTATGTGGAAACCATAACCCACTCCACTCCGCCTATCCCACTAGCGTCCCAGTCTGACGAAAAGGATTTACTTATCAAGAACCTGGCCAAGGAGCTTTGGAAACTGACCAGCCGAGTCCAGGGTGTTGAAGGAACCAAGGGGATTGGAGGGTTAAATTATGAAGACCTTTGTATCCAACCTAATGTCCAACTGCCCGAGGGGTACAAACCTCCAAATTTTGAAATGTTTGACGGTACCGGTGATCCAAGAGTCCATCTGAGGACCTATTGCGACAAATTGGTTGGCGTAGGAAAGGATGAAAGAATCCGCATGAAGCTGTTCATGAGGAGTTTGAAGAGAGATGCACTGTCTTGGTACATCAGCCAAGACCCCAAGAAATCGTCAAACTGGGTAAGCATGGCGTGATTTCATGGACAGATTTAGATTCAACACAGAGAACGCACCGAATGTGTTCTGCATTCAAAATTTGAAGAAGAAGCCTACAGAAACCTTTCGCGAGTACGCTACTCGTTGGAGGTGCGAAGCCGCTAAAGTCAGACCTGCTCTAGAGGAAGAACATATGAACAAGTTCTTTGTTTGGGCTCAGGACCCGTAGTATTATGAAGGGTTAATGATGGTTGAGGGCCACAAGTTCTCTGACATTATCAAACTGGGTGAGCGGATTGAAGAAGGTATTAAAAGACGTATGGTTACAAATTTGAAGCCTTACAAGACACTAACAAGGATTTACAGTCCGGTGGTATGTCTAAGAAGAGAGATGTGGGAGCCGTAATGGTTTCACAAAGAACCAAGTCCCCGCTCAAGTACCAAACCTATCCAACACCTCCACTCACATATCATCCAACACCAAATTACCAAGATCTACCGCCAAATTACCAAACTCCACCACCCACATATCAACCTGTTTCGCCCAGATATCCACCACCCGCTCCTGTCTACCACACTTATAATTCCCAACCATCCCATTACCAATCACCCCCTGCACGCCAAAACTTCCATAGACCTCGTCCCAATTATGATCGCCGCCCTCCAAAGCAATAAAACTCCATAGCCGAGCCCATTGACCAGCTGTATGAAAAACTCAAAGTTGCTGGTTATGTCAGACCTATCCCTGCTGCCATCCCTGAGAACCCTTCTCAGTGGGTTAACCCAAACAAATCCTGTGCATACATTCTGGCGTAAAAGGACAAACCATCGAAGAATGCCATTCTCTGAAGGGCAAAATACAGGCTCTCATTGACAACAAGATTATTGTGGCAAAAGACCCCACTCCAAACGTCCGCGACAATCCTCTGCCAGACTATAAGGGTAGAGGTATCTATATGATTGGAATAGAAGATGATTGGGATCCTGAGGGGTCAATCGGGTTGATCGCAGAAGGCGATGACCCAAAGAAATCTACAGTCACTCTCAAATCGATCATAGTCCAGATTCAGCCATCTGAGGCCGCTGATGTGAATATGTCTATACCTTTTGAGTTTGAAGCAGCGCCACTTGCTAAGTCACCAGTGCAAATTGATGTTGAGTTTGTATCTCCAGCAAATGCACCAGTTTCGTTCGAGGTCGCAGTCCTGCTACCCCGAACACACATTCTGTTCGAAATAAAGATGGCTGCACCAATTCCGGTGGCAATGTCAACCACGCCACCCTTCTATTCAAACGCTATCCCTTGGGAATACACAACCGATGTGAGAAGAAAAGGCAAGGTCAGGTCTAAAGAAGCTGTCGTAACACAGGGAATGACGAGAACTGGTAGGGTCTACACCCCTGATCATCTGACCGAGTCAAGCAAGCAGGCTGCCAACCGGCCTCCCCTATCAAAACAGGTTCTGATGACCTTTGGAGAAAGGTGCAGGCTAAGAAGTATTCAGCCATCGACCAGCTGGACAAGACACCGACACAGATATCCATCCTCTCTCTGCTGTAGAATTCTGAAACACACAGAAATGCTTTGTTGAAAGTGTTGAGTGAAGCATATGTGCCAAACAACATCACTAGTGGGGAAATGGCCAATATGGTAGGCCAGGTACTAGAGAATCCTAAAATCACTTTTCATGAGGATGAGATACCACCTGAAGGATTGGGGCACAACAAAGCACTGCACATCATCGTGCAGTACGAAGATAATTTCATCACAAGAATCCTGATCGATGGAGGTTCCAGTCTTAACATATGTCCGTTGATAACACTCAAGAAATTGGGTAAAGGGCTACATGAGATAAAGGCTGGGGCGATCAATGTGAAAGCCTTTGACGGTTCTCAGAGATCCACCATGGAGGAGATCAGTCTATGTCTACAGATGGGACTGACTTGGTTCGAAGTGGATTTCCAGGTGATAGATGTTCTAGCATCCTACAACCTGTTGTTGGGAAGACCCTGGATTCATGCTGCTGGGGCCATAGCATTAACACTACATCAGGCAGTAAAATTCGAGTGGAACCACCAAGAGGTGATTATTATATCCACCCCATTTATAGCCGTCAAACTATTCCGGTGATTGACGGAAAAAGGAAGATAGGTAGAGGAACTTACCACCACATTGAACGGGTCAATGCTATCAACAAGGACAAATGGTGGGATAACAAGATCGAGAGCATACTGAACTGGAGAAGATACGAGCTAGGCAAAGGGCTCGGTAAAAACCTCCAAGGGATCACGAAGCCCATAAAGATCAAAGAACATGGCATCACTTTCGGTCTGGGGTATGAGTACACTTGGCACGAATTCAATGAGTGGTAGCCACCTTGGCGCGGTCCCTATTATCCTTTGGAGAAGCCGATATCTCATCTTAAACAGACTTTCAAGCATGCCGACACTATTTACGGTTCAGACGAGGAAGAAGCACTCGCAGCAATGAGGAGTTTGTTCCTAGAGGACGAAAATATGGATTGCTGTGTTGTTCTCGAGGGGGAGGGGGAGGAAGGCCCTTCCTTACAGACTGTAATCAAGGGGCCATATCTCAAGAACTGGTCTATCAAGACAACCAAAGCCCGACGAGCCTCGGAGTAACAAGGCTAAAACAAGCATTATTTACTATTTTATTTACTAAATGATTTTCCTTTTCCTGCATTTTTCAATTTCTGCAATAAAGATCTTCAATGTTCAAAACAGTTATTCAATCTTTCAAAGCATCTTCTAAATTTCTCTTATCTGATATTTATTGCTATTATTTTCTCTCGTTACTTTATTTATACATCATTACTATTACTTGTCTTGATGAACCAATGACTGTGACATGCAATGAGATAATGCAGCAAACAGATATTGATTCAGAAGAGGACGACATACCTGACGAGATTGTCAAAGAAGCTGAGAACTTTGAGAACAGACCTAAGTCCAACCTGGATGAGACCGAAATTATCAACCTAGGAGATTCAGAAAACGCCAAAGAGACTCGTATCAGCATCCATTTGTCACCATCAGAAAAGAAAGAATACACAGATTTTCTAAGGGAGTATGAGGACGTATTTACATGGTTGTATCTTGACATGACTGGTCTAAGTACGTCTATTGTGGCTCAAAAAATTCCAACCAATCCAATGTGTCCACCAGTGAAACAAAAGCTCAGAAAATTGAAACCCGACATGAGTTTGAAAATCAAAGAAGAAGTTACCAAGCAGATCAACGCCAAAGTTCTCCGAGTAGTGGAGTACCCGACATGGTTAGCCAACATTGTACCTGTGCCAAAGAAGGACGAGAAGGTCAGAGTATGCGTCGATTACCGGGATCTCAACCGGGCCGGTTCGAAAGATGACTTCCCCTTGCCAAATATACACATTCTGATTGATAACTGCGCCAAGCATGAATTGCAGTCCTTTGTGGATTGCTTCGCTGGTTATCACCAGATTTGGATGGATGAGGAAGATGTTGAGAAAACGGTGTTCATTACGCCGTGGGGAGTGTATTGTTACAAGATGATTCCATTCGGTCTAAAGAATGCAGGGGCCACCTACATGAGGGCCATGACCACCATATTCCATGACATGATTCATAAGGAGATCGAGGTGTACGTAGATGATGTCATTATCAAATCAAAGAAAGTTGCTGGTCACATGGAGAATTTGGGGAAGTTATTCAATAGATTGCAAAAATACAATTTGAAACTAAACCCCACGAAGTGTGCATTCAGGGTTCCTACTGGGAAGTTGCTGGGATTTATTGTAAGGCGCCGGGGAATAGAATTGTATCCATCCAAGGTCAAAGACATTCAAGATCTACCACCACCAAGGAACAAGAAAGATGTGATGAGTTTCTTGGGGAGGCTTAATTACATCAGCCGGTTTATAGCACAGTCTACAGTCATCTGCGAGCCAATCTTTAAGATGCTGAAGAAGGGCGCTACAACCAAGTGGACCGATGATTGTCAAAAGGCTTTCGACAGAATCAAGGAATATTTGTCAACACCGCCAATCCTAGTACCGCCCGATCCAGGCAGACCTTTACTACTCTATCTTGCAATATTAGATGGAGCTTTCGGCTGCGTTCTGGGGCTTCACGATGAAAGGGGAAGGAAAGAACAAGCTACTTATTACCTCAGCAAGAAGTTCACTCCATATGAGACCCGGTATTCTCTATTAGAGCGTACATGTTGTGCTCTGATTTGGGTCACCCAAAAGCTGAGGCATTACTTATGTGCCTACACAACATATCAAGGATGGATCCATTAAAGTACATCTTTCAGAAGCCCATGCCCACTGGCAAGCTAGCCAAGTGGCAAATCCTGCTGAGAAAATTCGACATTGTCTACATGACTCAGATGGCAGTTAAAGGACAAGCTCTGGCAGACTATCTTGCTGAGAATCCCGTAGACGGGATACGAACCTCTGAAAACTTATTTTCCTAATGAAGAGGTATCATTCATAGGAGAAGATATTACAGAATCCTATGATGGTTGGAGGATGTTCTTTGCTGGAGCAACCAACTTCAAGGGAGTCGGTATTGGAGCGGTACTAGTATCAGAGACCGATCAACATTATCTGATATCTACCAAACTCAGGTTCCCTTGCACCAACAATATGGCCGAATATGAAGCCTGCATCTTGGGGCTCAATATGGCCATTGACATGAACGTTTAGGAGCTGTTAGTGATCGGTGATTCAGACTTATTGGTACATCAGGTACAAGGAGAATGGGCAACAAATAATTCCAAGATACTGCCGTATCTGCACCACGTACAGGAATTAAGAAAGAGGTTCACAAAGATAGAGTTCCGGCACGTCCCCAGAATCCAGAATGAGTTCGCCGAAACATTAGCTACTTTGTCCACAATGATCCAGCATCCGGATAAGAATTTCATTGACCCTATTCCCATAGAGATCCATAATCAGCCAGGTTACCGTGCCCATATCGAAGAAGAAGCAGACGGAAATCCTTGGTTTCATGACATCGATAGGTACTTGGCAAAAGGAGAATACCCCGAGCATGCAAATTCCACTCAGAAACGCACACTTCGGAGATTTTCCAACAAATATTTCCACAACGGAGGAATCCTGTATAAGAGGACTCCTGATTCGGGGTTATTAAGGTGTGCTGATGCAAAGGAAGCATCAAAGTTGCTAGAAGAAATTCATGCAGGGACATGTGGCCCACATATGAACGGTTTTGTTAGCAAAGAAAATACTCCGAGCTGGTTACTTTGGGATGACTATGGAAACAGACTGCATCCAGTATGTTCGGAAGTGCCACCGCTGCCAGATACATGGGGATATGATAAAAGTGCCTCCAAGTAAGCTCAATGCAACTAGCTCGCCATGGCCGTCCGCCGCTTGGGTTGTGGTTATTAGACCAATTGAGCCTGCCGCTTCCAATGGCCACATGTTCATTTTGGTCGCCATTTACTACTTCACTAAATGGGTCGAAGCAGCCTCCTACAAAGCAGTTACTAAGAATTTTATGGCCGACTTTGTCCGCGACCGCATTGTTTGTCGGTTCGGAGTTCAAGAGTCAATCATCACCGACAATGGTTCAAATCTCAACAGTGACTTGATGAAAGCTATGTGTGAAACTTTCAAGATCAAACACAAGAATCCCACATCGTACATACCTCAGATGAATGGAGCAGTAAAGGCCGCTAACAAAAACATCAAGAAGATACTAAGAAAGATGATAGAAAGGCACACGCAATGGCATGAAAAGTTATCATTCGCCTTACTGGGATACCACACCACTGTTCGAACACCAACAGGGGCAACTCCCTACATGCTAGTTTATGGTACAGAGGCTGTAATTCATGCGGAAGTGGAGATTCCATCTCCAAGAATTATACAGGAAGCTGAGATCAGCGATGCAGAATGGGTAAGAAGTCATTATGAGAAACTGGCCCCCATAGACGAGAAGTGAATGAATGCAACATGTCATGTTCAATTCTATCAGGACAGAATGGTTAGGGCCTTCAATAAGAAAGTCAAGCCGAGACGATTCACACCAGGGCAGCTAGTGTTAAAGAAAATCTTTCTGCATCAAGACGAAGCCAAGTGGAAGTTCTCTACTAACTAGCAAGATCCGTACATGGTTCATAGAGTGCTGACAGGAGGAGCACTCATACTTGCAGAAATGGACGGAGAAGTTTGGCCGAAACCGATCATTTCAGATACAGTCAAACGCTACTATGTGTAGTCTTTATGCTTTCTCAATGATGTAATTTGAACTACACCTGACCTGATTCCCGTTTAAGAGGGGATACATAGGCAGCCCTATGGGTTCAGTCACAATTCAATAAAAATCTATTTTTCCCCGCAATTGGAAACTGGGGCAGAATTTTGAGGAGGACCCTAAAAATTCCGAAGCAAGTTCAGCCAGTCACGACGAGAGCAACAGTCAGAGGCATCCACCCAGCAAACTGGGGCAGAATTTTGAGGAGGACCCTCAAAATTCCGCAGCAGGAGAGGTTGCAATTGTCTCAAGTCGTCTCTCGCCGTCGGTTCATCTAAAACTATTTTAGATTATATATTACACTTTTACAAAATCATGCATATTTATTTTTTGAAACAACTTGTTTAGCGAATGCTACCCCAATGATACAGATAGTATCATCACGATCAAGCAAACGAGCCAAGCAGGGCCAGCGGGAATGCGAACTAACCTTCCCCTTTTACAAAACTCACGATCTTTCTTTGGATGCATGCACAAATTACAAAAGCCCCAAAACATATTATCCGCTCAAAGAACAAACATTGTTCCTCAAACTCATCGCGCACGCCAACATTTATTATTAGCAGAAATGATGCTTCATTATCACAATGCTCTACCGCAATTAACGCTAGCTAAGAATTTCTGTCGTCCTTCCTCATATTGCATAAGGCTACCTTTCTGCCTTCCGAGACTAAACGATGTCTCCATCTGCATTCGCATATTTCATAAGGATACCTTTCTACCTTCTGAGACTAAACATTGTCTCCATCTGCATTCGCATATTGCATAAGTCTACCTTTCTGCCTTCTGAGACTAAACGCTG
The DNA here is from genome assembly GCA_005239525.1 of Nicotiana knightiana. NCBI lineage: Eukaryota > Viridiplantae > Streptophyta > Magnoliopsida > Solanales > Solanaceae > Nicotiana > Nicotiana knightiana. The sequence goes on from ML393667.1 coordinate 229,674, forward strand.
TCTCCATCTGCATCCGCATATTGCATAAGGCTACCTTTCTGCCTTCCGAGACTAAACGTTGTCTCCATCTGCATCCGCATATTGCATAAGGCTACCTTTCTGCCTTCAGAGACTAAACGGTGTCTCCATCTACATCCGCATATTGCATAAGGATACCTTTCTTCCTTCCGAGACTAAACGCTATCTCCCATTTACTTTTCAAAAGCAACCCTTGTCTCTATCATTCGCTTCCTTTCGGGCTAAGCTCTGCCCTTTTTTTTCGCAAGACTAAGCTCTGCCTTGTCAGTATCATGATATTGCATCTTCATGGGCTAAAATATCGCTAACCTATCCAAAGGCGTCATTTTTCAGAGGCACCATCTTCATAGTCCGAGAACACCATTTCATGGCCTGAGGATCTCTTTTATCATTTTGCATATCATTATTAAAAGGCATCATGGTTCGGAGGCACCATCCCCATGACCCGAGAACATCATTTCATGGCCTGCAAATCCCTCATCAAAGCAATTCATGGCCCAGGACATCATGGTCTAAAGACATCATCTTTAACAGTCCAAAGATAGCATTCATCGTCCAACGGGAATTTGCATCATGTTTAAATTATGAACAATATACGCTCGTATTGTTTATTTGCAAGAAATCCGGCAAGAAGCAACCATCCAGGGCGGGTGCGGTTCCGCTCCAAGTCTCCTAACTATCCCGTAAGCCGTTTGCTCATCTAACCTTGTACTTGGCGTCCGTTCTTATAAAACTTCATCGGTATACTTCACCGATGACCCCTTAACTACATACGGCCTGATTCCTGTAAGACCAGGGATATGTAGGCACCTCAGGAACCAGGGTGCAGCCTGAACCTTTCAAGCTATTTCCACTCGGTCAAAATTGGCCATCACATCTTTACCCGACAACTCTTTCATCCTTCCCGGGTAAAGAGGGGCAGCCGTTGATACGCAATTTTTTCTCAAATTATTCTTAAAATTTGTATATATACCTCCAAAATCACTCATTATAATAAGTGGTATCTTTTTTCGAAATTTTTCATATTTTTATTAAATCCTTTTTCCAATTTATTCAGTATTTTTATATTCAATAATTATTCATAAATTGTATTATAAATAATTTCAAAATATTTCCCAGTCAACATATCATTTTTTATCCTATTAGGATTTAAGTATTTCACAAATTAGCCGATTTGGCATTATTTGACCATAATTACAATTATTTTACAACTATGGCCTAATTGTACATTTTATACCATTTAAATCAATAATTATCTCATTTTTATATTTTTATATTCACTAATTACCTTAATTTAATTTATTTAGCATTAATTTCATTTTATATAATTTATTAGCTATTTTTATTAATTATTTATCTATTTTTTGGGTATTTAACTAATAACTACTTTTAATTTCAATGCTAGCCTAATTTCACCCGGGCCCCTACCCAATTCAATCAGCCCAATTACCCAGCCCAGACCTAAAAAACCAGCCCGGCCCAACCCCACGATTAATCTGAGACGTTGGTCAATTTAAATCAACGGCCCAAATTAGTGTTACCATAATTAAACCTAGACCTACCCCCCTCCGACCTCTCATTTCCTAGTTTCTCATTCTCTCTCTATCTCTCTCTGGTTCTCTCTAGAACCTTCCCTTGCCGCCCTTCTCCGATGGAGTTTGTACGTCTTCTCTGGCTAGTTCCCTCGCCGGAAACTATGGTCTCCCATTATCTCCTGGTTACTACTTCACCCTACACCGGTCTAATGACACCCTAAGGCCCTCAGGCGAACCTGGAGTGGTTCAGCTCCTACCCATGGTCTCTCATGCCATCTTCCGGCCTCCTCCGGCCGTCTGTGTAAGAGCCATGAATTTTCCGGCTAACGCTGGCGACATCTTTAAGGTTTTTCTTGTTTTTTCAACTCTCTGAAACCCTAACCCCTGGTATTTTCACGATTCCTTTAGATATGTCTTAGATCTGTGTATATCATGAAGCTTTTTACATGTTTTCTTCAAAAACCTTCCTATGCTCTTAGATCTACACTAGGTCCGGGTTTATTATGAGTATTATTACATTTTTTTCTTAAAGGTTTTCCATTTTTTAAATAAGTTTTTTACTTAGGGTTTCTGAAACCTTTTCTTCAAACAGTTTCTCAAAGTTCAAGTGATTTTTCCCATATGCTTAAACGTTTTATCACTTTTAATCATGATTTATTATGTTAAAACTTTAGTTTTAACATTGTGTTCTAAATTCTGAGCATGTCTTTTTCTTTCGATTTGTATGTGTGTCTGTTTCCCATGAGTAATCCCTGTTTCTTTGTGATTATTGCTTCACTATGCTATTGGGTCTTTGATTCTGCTGCTTCTTGTGTGTTCACCCTGCTTGAATCATTACTGCCTTGAATCCCTGAATGATTATGAGTAGTACTATACTGATTTTTCATACGATATCCTCTGCTGATTATGAATGTTTCCTTAGATACATGAGGCTGCCTTTAATTAGTACCAATTTCGAATCCCTGATTTCTTATGAGATGTTCTTATTGATTTCCAACTTTGTTTTCTTACCTTGTTACATAATTGATTAACTGTTAATTGATTACTATTTCCTTAAGTGATATCTTTTGAACCTAGTCTCAATTGTATGCTTGAATTGGGGGTGAAGCTATTTCCTTATATGTTACAGGCATCAGAACTTTCCTTAATTATTATTTTACCTACTAGCCGTTTGAGTTTAACGCCTTCAATTAAGGGATACCTAATTGCCTATTATACTTACACTGTTCTTATACTCTAAGCTATATATGGTTCTTTCCTTGTTTATACTCACCATGTGAATTACTCCCTTGATTATAGGGATACTTGTACTAATTGGGTACTGATTGATATTCAGTCCCACAATCACTAGTTAATTTTGGTTCTTTCCTTATTTTTCATCAAGTTTTCAAAACTATATATACTCTATTCATACTTTTTGCTCTCTCTTCTGTGGTAACTACTGCTACTCTAGGTTAGCTGGCTGCAAGCCAAGGCGTGAATTCTCCTACTTTCCTATTTGTGTTACTGCTTTCTTCACTTCACTGGTATGTTCTAATTTAGATTTCAGTTCCTCAAACCAACATGTTTCCATTATTGTTGTAATTCAGCATGCTTCCAACTTGCTTACTCATTCTTCAGCATGTATCTAGGATCCTGCACTCCCCTCTGCATGTTTAAATTAGGCTTTATTTGTTTATGACCAGCATGTTTCTGTACACTTAACACCTACTTCTTACATGCCTATGACTGGTACATTAGTTTAATCATGGCCTTAGTTGTTCATCTAACCTGGCACTGTACCTCCTTATCCTCTAGGCCCTTAGGAGTTCCTGATTGCATGTCCATGTGTGTATCTGCCTGCTGTATGTATGCCCTTACATGCTCTGTATTTGTCCCTAATCCCATTACCCCTGTCTGTGCTTGTTGGACTATCCTTGGTCCTTTGTGATGTTTATCTTCCATTTTCTTTCTTCAAAAAGCTGTTTTCTTGCTTACCCTTTCTCAAAATTGTTCCTTACTTAAATCTTTTTAAATAAAAAGTACTCTCCCATATACTCTTAGAAGTCTAAGTTCAACCCCCTTCATGTGAGCACTGCTTTGGGGAACCCTTCGAGTACCCTTTGAACTCTGACACACAAGGCTGTCACTTCCACATTGCACATGTTTAATTCTTTGGCTATGTCTGGGTGTAAGCACTGCCCAGGAGCCCTTGAGGTCCTTAGGGAACTCTGATACACCCGGAGTATGAAAGGCTATGAAATACCATAAGGCATTGATGTTTTGAAGATCTGGGCCTAATTGAAGGCTCCCTATAGGAATAACTTCTTATTTTCCTTTGGTTGTGTAATTCATAATCCTTGGTCTATAATAATTTGTAAAAAACTCAGGGATGGATAGTAAAAAGGGAGGGATAACTACGCATGCGATATCTATTAAAGGGATAGAAATCATGCTATTAGACTTTATTTCCTATTTGTGCAATAGAGATCATGTTTAGGCCCATATGTTGAAATTCATGCATTAGAAATCATTCTATTAGACTTTATTTCCTATCTGTGCAAAAAAATCATGTTTAGGCCCATATGGTCAAATTCATGCATCATAAATCATGTTTATTAGGTCTCATACCTCATGTTTCATCATGTTCACTTTTACTTAGAAAAATCCTGCTAATAAATGGTATTCTCTACTATCATGTCCACACTGCCATGTACGCTTAGAAATCTTGTCCTAGGCTAAACAACATTAAAATAAATTATCACTCCAGCATCTTTTGAAACCATGATTAATACTGTGAATGAGAATTTAGAAATCATGCTTAGGAATTCTGCATATGCATCATTCTCCATCTCTACCTGTGCATTAGATATCATGTTATAGAGTCCTAATTGCTCAACTACATTTAGTCTAATTACTGATGTATAAAAAAGGTATAACAACCTCACTCAGTCTTCTCTAAAAATAACTGGTAATACTTCTGTGTTCTGAACAACCTAGAACAACATGTTTAGGTAACAATCTGCAACAGTTCCTCTAAAAATTCTGTTAATATACACTGTCCCCCGCCTAGGCAAGCCTTAGGTGACTAAATTTCCAAAAGAAATTAGAAATCTGTCTCTCTCTTGTGTATGCTGCTTAACACTAATAGGTACTTTTAAATCAGTAGGCAAACTGATTAGAGCATGTTTTTCGGGTTATAAAACAAGTCTGCCTCTCCTCTGAGTACATAAACAAATATGTACCTAGTAAGTATCCCGCCTAACCTCGAAGAAGTAGTGACGAGAGGTCGACTTGACACTCACTAAGGTCCAACAGAATGATTAATAAGATATGATACCAGTAACAGACATACAAGGATGATAAAAAGCAGTAAACATTAAAAATGACAGCAATTCAAATAAATACTGGAAGTAAATGTACAATTTCTACTTCATTATTCTTTGCCTTCCTTTAATATATATCTGACCACTCAAAATCCATAAAAAGGAATCGTTAACAATTTAACATGCGCATACAGGATAAGGACAACCGGCCTGAGCCATCATACTGATCATATCTGTGCACTGCCGAGGGTCGAACAGCCCGAACCATAACATATATCTTTCGATCTCGCCGTGGCGTACGACCCGCTCCCATGAGAGTGGGGGAAATAACACTCCACTCGCGGAATATAAATTGCGAAGCGGTCACTTGCACACACAATCCACACATTTATTCTTTATAAATTACTCTTCGTGATCAATTCCTTAAAATTCTCTTAAATTCCATGATCTCAGGGAAACAAGCTGCAAGTAACATTAATTCACTAGCATATAGTTCAATTCAAGGAAAACATAAGGCATGGTGTAGGCCTAACTACCCAGACATAACAATAATAGCCGCTACGTACGGACTCTCATCACTTTGCGCGTATGTAGTCCCAACAAACATTAGCACATAGTCATTTAAAACACCTAGGGGGACAGTTCCCTCTTACAAGGTTAGAAAAGAGACTCACCCCGTGTCGAATCTACTCCCCGGACCAAGAACGCGCCTGAAACTTTGAACTCTACACCCGAGGACTCGAAACTAGCCAAATGTTATACAAATTTATCAATTTATGCTCAAAGTATGGAAATCCTCCTACTACTATGTCAAATTCATCATTCTTGAATAAATCCTAAAATCCAACCCCGGGCCCGCATGCTTGGATTCCAAAAATTCTCGAAGGAAACACTTACCCATAGCCTAAGGATCATTAATATACGAGTTTTGTATGATTTCATAGCCAATTCACGGGAAATTTTCTAAATTCTCGAAGGCCCTAGGTTACTACCCAAATTCCTAAATTCTCACTAATTAAGTAGTTAAATCATACTAAGAATGCATGCATTAACCAACTTTAGGATATAATTTACTTACCTTTCAGTGGTTGGGGCGATGAGCCCTTTTCCCAAGCTCTCAAAGTGTTCTAATGGAGGAAGAAATGAAGAAACAATGAAGAATCCCGTATTTAAGAAACACACTGCCGGACAGTGGTTCAGCACCTGCGGCTCGAGGACCGAACCTGCGGTCTTGCACCTACGAGCAAAGGCCCGCACCTACAAAAATGGACGAGGAATCCTGGGCCCGCACCTGTAAGAAATGGGCTGCCCGCTGAGGGTCGCACCTGGGGGGCTGGGGCCACAGGAGCGGTCCCGCACCTGCGGTCACACCAGAACAAGTGCACCAACAATTATTCCAGCTGGTTTTTTTTTGGCCTCGTGTGGTGTCTGGGAGGCACCTGGGCCCATCCGAGCCCCTGTCCGAATATACCAACAAGTACCAAATCATTATACGGACTCGCTCGAGCCTTCGGAACACCCAAAACAACACTAAAACTCAAAATCACATCTCAAAACCCCTAGAACCAAACTTAGGAACTTTAAATTTTCTTGACTTCGCTAGCAACACGCCGAACCGACCTATACTACTCGGAATGACACAAAATTTTGCAGGCAAGTCATATATGACATAACGGAACTATTCCGGGTCTCGAAATTACGTTCGGACCTCGATAACTCAAAAACATATCCCAAACCACACTAGGAACCTAAGGAACTCTTATTTCAATATTGGGCGCCGAAACGCTCCCAGGTCATGCAAAACCCATTCCGAACATACGCCCAAGTCCGAAATCATCATACGAAGCTACCGGAACCGTCAAAACTCGATTTCGAGGTTGTTTACCCAAAATGTTGACCGAAGTAAAACTTGGCCTTAAAGGCCAACATTAAGGAACAAATGTTCCTATAGCACTCTAATCACTTCCGAATCCCGGACCATCTGCCCCCGCAAGTCATAAATCACAATAAGCCATTATGGGAAGTTTCATTTAGGGGAACGGGGTCTGATAACGTAAAAACAACCGGTCGGGTGGTTACATTCTCCACCTCTTAAACAAATGTTCGTCCTCGAACGGGTCTAGAATCATACCTGAAGTGCTGAATAAGTGCGGATATCTGCTACGCATGCTCTCCTCGGACTCCCAGGTCAGTTCCTCGACTGGTTGGCCTTCCACTGGACCTTCATCGCAGAAACTCTTTTGGACCTCAACTGGCGATCCTGTCTATCAATAATAGAACCTGGCTCCTCCTCGTAGCCCAACCTCTCATCCAACTGAATAGTGCTAAAATCAACCATGTGAGAGATGTCGGCGTGGTACCTCCGGAGCATGGATAAATGAAAGACTAGATGAACTCCTGATAAACTAGGAGGTAAGGCTAGTTCATAACAAACCTCCCCAACTCACCTCAACACCTCGAAGGGACCTACAAACCTCGATCTTAGCTTGCCCTTCTTCCCAAACCTCATAATACCCTTCATAGGCGATACTTTCAACAGAACCTTATCTCCCTCCATGAATGACACGTCACGCGCCTTCTGATCTGCGTAACTCTTCTATTTAGACTGTGCTATGCGGAACCTCTCCTGAATCAATGTCACTGTCTCCAAAGCATCCTTCACCAGGTCGGTGCCATATAAATTAGCCTCGCCAGGCTCAAACCACCCGATAGGAGAACGACATCGTCGACCATACAAAGCCTTAAATGGTGCCATCTCATTGCTGAACTGATAACTATTATTGTAAGCAAACCCGGCCAAAGGCAAGAACTTGTCCCACTGACCTCCGAAGGCAATCACACATGCCTTGAGCATGTCCTCCAATATCTGAACTATACGCTCCGACTGACCATCAGTCTGTGGGTCAAATGCTGTGCTGAGGTCTATCTGGGTGCCCATCTCACTATGCAATGCTCTCCAGAAGTGCTAGGTAAACTGAGGACCTCGATCTGATATAATGGAAACTGGCACAACGTGCAACTGGACTATCTCCCGAATGTATATCTATGCCAACCTCTTAGAAGTGCATGTAGTAGCCAATGGAATGAAATGTGCAGATTTGGTCAATCTATCTACAATGACCAAAACCGTGTCAACCTTCCGCAAGGTCCGATGCAATCCAACCATGAAGTCCATGGTGATGTGCTCCCATTTCCACTCAGGAATGGGCATCTGCTGAAGTAGGCCTCCTGGCCTGTGGTGCTCATACTTAACCTGCTGTCAATTAAGACACCTAGCCACGTACTCCACAATGTCCTTCTTTATCCGCCTCCACCAGTAATGCTGCTTCAAATCATGATACATCTTCGTAGCACCAGGATGAACAAAATACCGAGAAGTGTGTGCCTCCTCTAGAATCCTCTCCCTCAGGCCATCAACATTAGGAACACATAAGCGGCCCTGAAGTCTCAGAACACTATTCTCGCCAATAATAACCTCCTTGGCTCTACCCTGAACCATTGTCTCCCGTAGCTCTGCCAAACACGGATCATCATACTGCCGAGCCTTAATCTCCCCTAATTACGAATATTGAGAAACCACATGTGCAAGAACTCGACGAGGCTCTGAAAGGTCTAATCTGACCAGGCGATTAGCCAAGGACTGAATGTCGAAGGCTAGAGGTCTCTCCTCTACTGCAATATATGCCAAGCTACCCATACTCTCCGCCTTCCTGCTCAAAGCATCTGCTACCACATTTGCCTTGCCCAGATGATAAAGAATGGTGATATCATAATCCTTCAACAACTCAAGCCATCTACGCTGCATCAAATTAAGATCCCTCTGCTTGAACAAGTGCTGCAGACTACGGTGGTCTGTATAAACCTCACAGGACACCCCATATAAGTAGTTCCTCCAAATCTTAAGAGCATGAACAATCGCCGCCAACTCCAAATCGTGCATAGGATAATTTTTCTAATGAACCTTCAGCTGGCGCAAAGCATAAGCAATGACTCTCCCTTCCTACATCAACACGCACCCCAAGCCAACGCGCGAAGCATCACAATATACTGTATACATCCCAGAACCGGAAGGCAATACTAGAACTGGTGCTGAGATCAATGCTATCTTGAGCTTCTGAAAGCTCTCCTCACACTCGTCAGACCACCGGAACGGGGCATTCTTCTGAGGAAATCTAGTCAATGGAGCTGTAATAAAAGAGAACCCCTCCACAAATCGGCGGTAATAGCCTGCTAGGCCCGAAAAGCTCCTGATCTCTGTAGCTGAAGTAGGACGCGACCAACTCTGAACTGCCTCGATCTTCTGAGGATCAACCTTGATACCCTCTCCGGATACCACATGCCCCAGGAATGCTACAGAATCCAACCAGAACTCACACTTGGAGAACTTAGCCTATAGCTTCTGTTCCCGCAAGGTCTGGAGCATAACCCTCAATGTTGCTCGTGCTCACCCAGGCTACGTGAGTAAATAGATATGTCATCAATGAAGACAATGACAAAGGAATCAATATACAGCTTGAACACCCTATTCATCAAGTCCATGAATGCTGATGGGGCATTAGTCAAGCGAAAGGACATCACCAGGAACTCATAATGGCCATATCTCGTACGAAAAGTAGTCTTCGGAACATCTGAATCCCGAATCCTCAACTGATGATACCCCGATCTCAAATCAATCTTAGAAAACACAGGAGCACCCTAAAACTGGTCAAACAAATCATTGATGCGCGGCAAATGATACATGTTCTTAATGGTAACCTTGTTCAACTGGAGGTAATCAATACACATCCGCATGGACCCATCCTTCTTCTTCACGAATAGACCTGGAGCACCCCATAGCGATACACTCAGTCTGATGAACCCATTAGCTAACAACTCCTCAAGTTGTTCCTTCAACTCTTTCGGAGCCATACGGTACGGAGGAATAGATATAGGCTGGGTGCCTGGAGCTAAATCAATGCAGAAATAAATATTACGGTCCGGAGGTATGCCTGGAAGTTCTGAAGGAAATACATCAGCAAACTCTCAAACCACTGGCACTAAATCAATCACCGAAGAATCGGCGGTGGTGTCCCGCAGATAAGCGAGGTAGTCAAGACAAACCTGCTCGACCATATGTCGAGCCTTCAGGAATGAAATAACCCGGCTGGGTGCACTAACTAAGGAACCTCTCCACTCCAGCCTATGCGACTCTTGCATGGCTAAAGTAACTGTCTTGGCATGGCAATCTAGCATGGCATGATAAGGAGATAGCCAATCCATGCCTAAAATAATCTTGAAATCAACCATGTCGAGCAATAAGAGATCCGCTCGAGTCTCGAACCCACAAAATGAAATCACACAGGACCAACAAATCCGGTCTACAACCATAGAATCACCCACGGGAGTGGACACATAAATAGGAGAACCCAAGGACTCACGAGGGACATCTAGAAAATTAGCAAATAAGACCGAAACATAGGAATACGTGGATCCTAGATCAAATAGTATTGATGCCTCTCTACAACATACTGTAATAATACCTGTGATCACAGCGTCTGAGGCCACTGCATCTTATCTGGCCGGGATAGCATAGAATCTAGCTGGAGCACCGGAAGACTGAGCCCCGCCAAAATGAACAGGAGCTGGCTGACCCCCCCTGACTAGCCTCTACCTCTTGGACGACCCCTGTCGACTTGTCCCCCACCTCTAGGTGGCCAGATGGATGGTGCTTGACCCATAAGCTGATAATCTTGCTGCACCGCTTTGCCCAGAAGTCTGGGACAATGCCTCTTCATATGACCTAGATCCCCACACTCATAGCAACTTCCGGGTATCATAGTCTGCTGCCCCGAAGAGGAACCCTGAATGACCGGACGATGTGTACTCTCTGGCATAGCACTGAAGTAGGGACTGGGGAATCTCACATAACTGGAATAACCACTGGGTGAACTCTGAATGGCTGGAGGGCGGTAGGAACGCTCTGGCATGGAGCTGAAACGAGCCCTCACTGGAACACCTCGGGGAGGTAGTGAGGGTGCTGAATATGAAGGCCTGCTGGGCTGACCTCTACTGAACTAACCACTGCCCCTAACTGGGGAACATCTGAAATCGCTGGAGAATCTGGCTCTCTTGTCCTGCTGACCCTAATCTCTGCCTCTCGATCGATAGCCCTCAATCCGACGAGCTATCTCGACCACCAGCTTATAGGGAGTCCCCATCTCCACTTCTCGGGCCATGTTGGCCCTAATACCGGAGTGCAGCCCTGCTACAAATCTCCGCACTCTCTCAGCATTAGTAGGCAATATTATAAGTGCGTGGCGAGACAAATCTGAGAATCTAGCCTCATAATCTGTCACAAACATCTCTCCCTGCTCCAACTACTCAAACTGATATCGTAGCTCTTCCCTCCAGAGGATGGGATATACATGTCTAGAAACATCTGAGTGAACTGCTCCCAAGTGATGGGAGGAGAATCTGCTGGCCTGTTGAGAATATAGGACTGCCACCATCTGCGTGCTTTGCCCTCTAGCTGGAAGGTAGTGAAGTCTAATCCATGGGACTCTAATATCCTCATATTGTGTATCCTATCCCTGCACCTGTCAACAAAATCCTGGGCATCCTCGCCTTGCTCTCCCCCGAAGACTGGAGGGTGAAATTGAGTCCATCTATCCAATAACTTCTGTTGATCGTCGTCCGCAGCTAGTCTGGGCTCAGGTGCTGCTGCTACAGGCTGGACCCCACCCACGGGTAGTGTACCTGGGGTATGATGTAATGATACTGCCTGACCTCCAGCCTGGGCGGTAGGAGTCTGGGCCCCCTCTCCCGCCTAAGATGTGGCAGTATTTGCCCGAAATAAACCGGCATGTGACATGGTGTCCATAAACCGCATCATATGGCCCATGACCTCCTGGAAGCCTGGCACCGTCATAAATTCCACTGGAGCAGAACCCGCTGAGGCACCTCACCCTGCTCCTTTATAGTAGGGTCCTCTGGTGGTGGTATGACTGGAATAGCTCGGAGACGCCCTCGTCCCCTAACTCGGGCCGACAACTCCCCCGGCCTGTACCACGACCTCGAATAACGGGGGTAGCGGCCCCTCCCGGGTCTGAAACATCGGATGCACGCGTCCTCACCATATGTGAGAGAATAAAAGAATGAGATTTAGTAAACCATTGACTGCACGATAAAATAAAAATAAGGAGAGGTTTTCCTAACACCCTATAGCCTCCCGAATATAAGTACAAACGTCTCCATACCGATCCGCAAGACTCTACTAGGTTTGCCCGTGACTTGTGAGACCTACATGAACCTAGTGTTCTGATACCATATTGTCACGACCCAAAATACTAACTCAGGTCGTGATGGCGCCCAACACCGGGGTTAGGCAAGCCCAGACTCAGATTACTAAGGAGTTTTCCATATTTGAGTAAACATCCCAACACGTGCCAAGTTTTCAAGTTCAAAACATTAATTGAAAAAGATAGTAAGCCATTTTTAACCAAAAGCAGTCGTAAAGAGGAGTGAGCCAATATATATATACAGACCTGCAAACCAAAATAACCACTACGTGTGTGCCAGGAACTAGTTTCACAAGTCCTACGGGCATACTAACAGAATATATAGAAGATATAATATACAGTCCCACTGTCTGAAAGGAATAGACGGGAAATAAGCAAAAGAAAACTCCATGGTGCTGGCGAGGATCGTCAGGAGCAGCAGCTCACCGTGAAGTCAGGTCCAACTATGATCAGAATCGAGCTCCGGTCTGATAACCGGATGCACAAGCCTCAGAACCTGTACAATTAAGTACAGAAGCGTAGCATGAGTACATAAACAAATATGTACCTAGTGAGTATCCTGCCTAACCTCGAAGAAGTAGTGACGAGAGGTAGACTTGACACTCACTAATGTCCAACAGAATGATTAATAAGATATAATATCAATAACAGACATACAAGGATGATAAAAAGCAGTAAACATTAAAAATGACAACAATTCAAATAAATACTGGAAGTAAATGTACAATTTCTACTTCATTATTCTTTTCCTTCCTTTAAAATATATCTAACCACTCAAAATCCATAAAAGGGAATCATTAACAATTTAACATGTGCATACAGGATAATAACAACCGGCCTGAGCCATCATAATGATCATATATGTGCACTGCCGAGGGTCGAACAACCCGAACCATAATATATATCTTTCAATCTCGCCGTGGCGTACGACCCGCTCCCATGAGAGTGGGGGAAATAACACTCCGCTCGCGGAATGTAAATTGTGAAACGGTCACATGCACACACAATCCACACATTTATTCATTATAAATTACTCTTCATGATCATTCCTTAAAATTCTCTTAAATTCCATGATCTCAGGGAAACAAGCCACAAGTAACATTAATTCACTAACATATAATTCAATTCAAGGAAAACATAAGGCATGTTGTAGGCCTAACTACCCGGACATAACAATAATAGTCGCTACGTACAAACTCTCATCACTTTGCGCGTACGTAGCCCCCACAACATTAGCGCATAGTCGTTTAAAGCGCCTAGGGGGACAATTCCATCTTACAAGGTTAGAAAAGAGACTCACCTCGTGTCGAATCTACTCCCCGCACCAAGAACGCGCCCGAAAATTCGAACTCTACACCCGAGGACTTGAAACTAGCCAAATGTTATACAAATTTATCAATTTATGCTCAAAGTATGGAAATCCTCCTACTATTAAGTCAAATTCATCATTCTTGAATAAATCCTATAATCCAACCCCGAGCCCGCATGCTCGGATTCCAAAACTTCTCGAAGGAAACACTTACCCATAGCCCAAGGATCATTAATATAGGATTTTTGTATGATTTCATAGCCAATTCACGGGAAATTTTCTAAATTGTCGAAGGCCCTAGGTTACTACCCAATTTCCTAAATTCTCAGTAATTGAGTAGTTAATGCTAAGAATGCATGCATTAACCAACTTTAGGATATAATTTACTTACCTTTCAGTGGTTGGGTCGTTCAACCCTTTTCCCAAGCTCTCAAAGTGTTCTAATGAAGGAAGAAATGAAGAAAATATGAAGAATCCCGTATTTAAGAAACACACTGCTTGACATTGGTTCTGGACCTGTGGCTCGAGAACCAAACCTATGGTCTCGCACCTGCGAGCAAAGGCTCGCACCTGCGGAAATGGACGAGGAAGCCTGGGCCCGCACCTGCAGAGAGGAGACCGCACCCGCGGCTTCGCTCCTGCAGAACTTTGTCCGTACCTGCGAGAAATGGGATGCCCGCTGGGGGTCGGACTTGCGAGGCTGGGACCGTAGGAGCGGTCCCGCACTTGCGATTGTAACCACACCTGCGGTCACACCAGAATAGGTGCACCAGCAGCTATTCCAGCTGGTTATTTTTTGTCCTCGTGTGGTGTTTGGGAGGCACCTGGGCCAACCCGAGCCCCCGTCCGAATATACCAAAAAGTCTCAAATCATAATACGGACTCGCTCGAGCCTTCGGAACACCCAAAACAATGCTAAAACTAAAAATCACACCTCAAAACCCCTAGAACCAAACTTAGGAACTTTAAGTTTTCTTGGCTTCGCTAACAACGCGCCGAACCAACCTATACTACTTGGAATGACACCAAATTTTGGAGGAAAGTCATAAATGACATAACAGAACTATTCCCGATCTCGGAATTCCGTTCGAACCTCGATAACTCAGAAACACGTCCCAAACCACAATAGGAACCTAAGGAACTATTATTTCAATATTGGGCGCCGAAACGCTCAGGGGTCATTCAAAACCCATTCCGAACATACGCCCAAGTTAGAAATCATCATACGAAGCTACGGGAACCGTCAGAACTCAATTCCAAGGTCGTTTACCTAAAATGTTGACCAAATTCAAACTTTGCCTTGAAGGCCAACATATCCTATAACACTCTAAACACTTCCGAATCCTGGACCACCGCGCCCCCGCAAGTCATAAATCACAATAAGCCGCTATGAGAAGTTTCATTTATTGGAACGGGGTCCGATAATGAAAAAATGACCGGTCGGGTAATTACAGGTTCAATCATCGATGATAGAATAAAATCGCACGACAGAATAAGAAAGAAGTGATATTGTTCCTAAACTTCATAACATCTGGAAGCTAAGTACTGACATCTGCGTACCAATCCTTCAGACTCTACTAAGCTTACTCGTGACTCATGAGACCTAAGTAACCTAGTGCTTTGATACCAACTTGTCACGACCCAAAATTCACACATTTGGGACCATGATGGTGCCTAATATTTCAGTTGCTAGGCAAGCAAATGTTAGAATAATCTAAACCATTTTAAACAATTCATTTTAATTAAATAGTAAAGAAACCAAACAACTGGAATAATCTCTAAAGTAAAGTAAATAAACCAAAATAATAACGATGTCTAAATACCATCCCAGAACTGGAGTCACAAGTGCACAAGCTGCTAGAATAATACAAACAAGGGTTTCAATACAAATAAAGCTGTTTGAAAGAAAGCACACAACTAAGATAAAGTAGAAGGAGACTTTAGAGCTACGAATGCTGTGCAGCTATACCTCAAGTCTCCTCTGATATCTTAATCCAAGAAAATCTATAGTACGCCACTAAGACCAAACTTTGGTATCTGCACAAGAAGTGCAGAGTGTAGTATGAGTACAACCGACCCCATGTACTCTGTAAGTGCCGAGCCTAACCTCGACAAAGTAGTGACGAGGCTAAGGAAGGTAGCTTACATTAACCTGTATGCACTAATAATAATAATAATAATAATAATAATAATAATAGGAATAGAGGTAAGGCAGGTCACCCATATCAATAATTGAAGTCAATTCAGCAGTCACAACTAATTATTTCTTTTCACATTCTATTGCGGCGTGCAAACTGTTCCCCCAATATAATCCTTCAATTAATTTGTTGCAGCGTTCAACCCGCTCCAACAATATAAACTTAAAATATAATGTGTTGCAACGTGCAACCCGATCCCATAATATATTCATTTTTATTTTTTTTGCAGCGTGCAATCCACTCCAACAATATAATTTAATAGCTCTTAAATGTAAAAACAAAAATACTCCAATAAATACCACATTCAATAATAAATTATTAGGTAACAAAGAATACAATAATTATGATTTATTTAGGAAACAAGTAATGACAAGTAGCAAGTAACTATAGAAATCAGGGAGAAACTAGGCAATTTAATATTTAATATGCTAAATGTAAAGTAGTGTAACGACCCGACCGGTGGTTTTGGGAATTTATGCTCCTTTCAGCTATTGGAAGTCTTGAATAACTTCATACGATGTATTATGACTTGTGTGAATAGTCGGTTTTGGTTTTCAGGTATTTCAGAGTTAGTTTGGAAGAATGAAATTCAAGGTTTAAAACTTAAGTTGAAAAGGTTAATCGGATGTTGACTTATGTGAAAACAACCTTTGAATAGAATTTTGATGATTCCAACAGCTCTGTAGTTAAATTAGGTTTGAAATGGATAAAATAGAAATTTAAGCTTGGAAGTTTGACCGGGGAATTTACTTTTATCGGGGTCGAAATCTGATTCTGGAGATTGGAATAGGTCCGTTGTGTCATTTATGACTTGTGTATAAAATTTGAGGTCAATCGGACATGATTTGATAGGTTTCAGCATTGAATGTAGAATTTGAAAATTCTTAGTTTCATTAAGCTTGAATTGGGGTATGATTCGTGGTTTTAGTATTGTTTGATGTGATTTGAGGTTTCGACTAAGTTCGTATGATGTTTTGAGACTGTTGGTGTATTTAGTTGATGTCCTGGGGGCTTCTAGTGGATTTCGAATGGCTAACAGATCAAATTTTGGACTTAGGAATATGCTGAAAAATTCTGCTGCTGGTGCAATCGCTTCTACGAAAGATTGGTCGCACAAGTGACGTTGCAGAAGCGAGCAGCTTCTAGAAGAAGCGAAATGGTGAGGTAATCTTCTCATCGCAGAAGTGGCCATATTTGCGCACCTGCGACATAGCAGGTGCAGTCACTGGAAAACATAGCACCGAAGCAATTCGCAAGTGCGGAGAACCTTGCGAAAAAGCGCGACCGCGGATGCGTTCTTGGGCATCACAGAAAAGATCACTGATGGCCATGATGTTCTTGTAGAAGTGATATGTAAGCTGCAGAAACGGTGGTCACAGGTGCAAAAATGTGGCCGCAAATACGGAAACACTGGGCAGAAACCTTTAAGTTCGAGGGTTCAATATTTTCACCATTTTCGAATTTTGAAGCTTCGATTGGGCGACTTTGGAGAAGAATCTTTCCACACAACTTGGGATAAGTGGTATTGACTCACTTGTGATATAATTTCATGGATTAATCTTCATTTTTGGTATATGATTATCGAATTTTCAATAGAAACGGAAGGAAGTTTCTATAATTTCATAAAACTAATATTTCGAGTTTTGAATACAGATTCAGAGTGGGATTTGAGTGAAATTAGTATGGTTAGACTCGTAATTGAATGTGTTATCGGATTTTGTGAATTTCCCCACTGTCGATTTCTCGAGCGAAGTTGGGAATTTTTTTAAATTGTAAAATTGCAAGCATTGGAGTATGTTTTGATTAATTTGCATGTTGTTTGACTAGTTTCGAATCCTGTGGATTGGAATCGAGGAGATAGGAAGGAGTTCATAGGATGACACGTGTGGAATGAAATTCCCAGAGCATTTCTTAGCTTGCTCGGCAATGGATTCGGTTTGTTCGAGGTAAGTAACATTTCTAAACTTGGTTCTGAGGGTATGAATCCCCAAATTTTGTGTTATATAAATTGTTTGGAGTTGACACACATAATAGGTGACGGGCATGTGGGCGTGCACCATAGAAATTGTGACTTAAATAAATTCTGTGGAGTTGAAAAATTAAAGATTCATGTTATTATTCGCGTATCCTCCACGTGTTAGAGAAATTGAGTTGATGCTCTTATTAAAGATCATGTTTAGACTACGTGCCGATATTTTGGGACCCATTGGGTCGTGTTGTTGTTGAATTTAATTGTTTTAGAATGTACATTTCATACTCGACCATGTTCATCCATCGTGAGGATATATATGGGATCGAGTTGTGCGCAACAGTAGGCCATATTGGCTTTATATATATTATTATTATATTGATCAGGGCTTCCTGCTGCAGCAGGCCTTATATGATGTATTATTATATTGATCGGGGCTTCCCGCTGCAGCATGCCTTATAGGCTTTATTATTATATGGATCGGGGCTGCCCGCCTGCAGGAGGACATATCGGCTTGGGCTGAAAGAGCCCCTCCAGAGTCTACACCCCCCACAGTGAACGCAAATGATTTATATTCGGTATGGACTTCCTAGGGCATGGATGTCACGACCCCAAATCTAAGCCAGTCGTGATGGCGCCTATCGTGGAACTAGGCCAACCAAAACCACACTAAAATCGTAATCAACTTCCATTTACATCTTTCTCATAAAGGTTTCTTTTAAATTTTTTTAAAACAGTTAAAGCTACACCGAATATTAAATATAACCTCCAACATCCTGGAGTCATTGGTCATGAGCATCTACAGAAAATATACAACTCAAAAAAAAAAAACTCTATAATAGTAAGCAGGAGAGAGAGCAGGTCTGCGGACGCATGCAACTACCTCGCAAAATCTCCAAGAAATCTCTGGAAAAGATACACAACTCACTCTGCCCTAACACCTGGATCTGCACACAGGGTGCAGGGAGTAATGTGAGTACGCCAACTCATTAGTAATGAAACTAATTCAGGTCTGAGCAGTAAGTAACAAATAAAAATCAAATCATCATTTCACAATAAGCACAGTCTTTCTTTCCAACAATGTATACGTTAAATCCTCACGCTTAAAAGCCGATTTCAATGAATATCATTTGGAAATACACTTGCCAATAGTTTCAACATAACTTTCAAGAAGTTTAGTGTAAAAATGATAAAAATTGTAAAACGCCCCTCGGGCAAAACATATTTCATAAGTTCAGAGTGAAAGTGGTAAAATCATAAGTAGCCCCTCGGGCAAAAACATGTATCAGAAACTGCCCCTCGGGCATACCTCACAGTCACTCATAATTATCCCCTCGGGCATACCTCACAGTCACTCATAATCAGCCCCTCGGGCATACCTAACAGTCACTCATAATCAACCCCTCAGGAAACCTCACAATCACTCGTCACCCGTCACTCGGCACTCGCACTCGCACTCAGTAGGTACCTACGCTCACTGGGGGTGTGTACAGACTCCGGAGGAGCTCCTTCAGCCCAAGCGTTAATATCGAGCCACCCGTGGCATATCATATCCTTACAATCAGGCCCTCGACCTCACTCAGTCAGCAACTCTCAAAAGCTCCTCGGGAGTGTCAGTAAAACGGGTACTCGACCCAAAAACATCATTTTATATCTCAAAATAGTGTAAATAAGGGTGAATTTCGAAATCAGCTAAACATAATATGACTGAGTGTAGATAATAAGTCAACACAGTGAGGAATAGCAGTAAAAAGCCCCAAGGGGTCTAAACAAGTCGGCACGAGGCCCCAAACATGGCTTACATCCCAAATATAGCAATAGTTATAGAACACAATTTAACATATGGTTACGAGTAAAATATGCAGCTCATTAGTTGCCATGGAGAGGAGCAAGTACAATCCAAAAATCAGTGCACGCCACATACTTGTCATCCGACATGTGTGCCATTCTAAAAACTATGGGAAATACGAAGTCCGGGGTTTCATACCCTCAGAACAAGATTTATAGCCATTACTTACCTCAAACTAGCCCGGAAAGCTACTACGCAATACTCTTGCCCCTCGAATAGGCTCCCAAATGCTCCGAGTCGATCACAATCAGATTAACATCATCAATATACGCTAAATGAACAAGACTCAAACGAAAACTATCATTTTTAGGTACAATTCTCGAAATTGGCCAAACCCGAGCCCCGGGCCCACGTCTCGGAATTTGATAAAAATCACAAAACTAGAATCCTCATTCCCTTACGAGTCTACCCATACCAAATTTACCAAAATCCGACCTCAATTTCCTCGTCAAATCACCAAAAGAAATTTCCAAAGTTTCCTCCCATTTTTCCGAATTTTTCTACTTTAATTCCTCAAATTGCATGGTGAAAATCAAGACAAATTCATGAAATTAAACAAAAAATTATTGAAGAACACTTACCAAAATAATCCCACTGAAAATCTCGTCCAAATTCTCCTTCCCCTGAGCTCTCTAATGTAAAAATGAGTTATGGCAAAGAACCCCCGAAATTAGAACTTAAAATTGTCTGCCCATACTTTACTCTGTGCGATCGCGGAAAAAGGCATGCGACCGCGAAGAACAAAATGCTGCCCAACCAAACTAACACTATGCAGTTGCAGGAACACCTATGCGATCGCGTAAGACAACTCCTCACATCAATGTGATCGCGACCAGCTCTATGCGATCGCATAGAGCTATTCCATCACCTCACTGCCACACGTGCCCACACTGTCGATCGCAATAAGCTTCACGCGACCGCACTGCTCTGCCTCCTCCCACTATGCAATCGCAGACCACTAATTGTAATCTCCTATAAAAATTTCTGCTGCCTCACCAACAAACCTATGCGATCGCATCCCCACTATTGCGATCGCATATAAGGAAACCAGACCAAGAAAATACAGCAGCAACAGTAGTTCTTTTAAGGCCAAACGAACCACCCGAAACAAACCAAGGCCCTCGGGATCTCAACTAAACCTACCAACACACCCCATAACATAATTCAAACTTAGTCGAGCCTTCGAAACACACAAAACAACGCAAAAACACAAAAATCAGACCATATTCAAGCCTATGAACTTTGAAACTTCTAAATTCCGCCAATGATGTCGAAACCAACCAAAACACGTCCGGAAATTTGCACACACATCCAAAATGACATTACCAATCTGTTCCAACTTCCGGAATTCCATTCCGAACCCGATAGCCTATTTTCCACTGCCGACCGGAAATCGCCAAAAACTAACTTCGCCAATTCAAGCGTAATTCTACACCGGACATCAAAACTTCATTTCGAACACACTCCTAAGTCCCAAATTACCTAACGAATCTATCTGAGCCATAAAATGAACATTCTGAGGTCATTTACCAATAAGTCAACTCCCAGTTGACTTTTCCCACTCTTAAGCCGATTTAGGAGACTAAGTGTCTCAGTTCTCACCACGACCACTCCGAACCCGAACCAACTGACCCAATACAACATAAATAGGCGAAGAAACATATGATAAAGCAGAAATGGGGGAAACATGGCTATTACTCTCGGAATGACCGACCGGGTCGTTACATTCTCCCCCACTTAAACATACGTTCATCCTCGAACATGCCAAGAGTTGTTTTCCAACACCATCAAACTGCCACATAACCTCACCATACACATAATCGGGGTTGATCCCACGTCACCCTATCCCATATAGGTCCAATAGCACAACACAGTTGAAATTTCGAAATCCAATCCTGGCTCATAAACCTTAGAACCAAATTCCCCCTTCTGAAATAATATACGAGATCAAAATTCCACAGCTATAAATTGAACAAGTCTGAACATGCTTGATCAAGCCACACATGCACCCCAGATGAAATCACATAATACACCACGTAACTCAAACACACATAGCGATAACTCCCAATCACAGTAGATGCTCAGAACAACTCAATACCGGTACATAACCTCTTATCAAGAAATGCCTCGCTCTAACACTTTCGTATACTACCGATGATGAAAGAAACATGTAGAAACTAGCAACCATTCGTCCGATCAGTCAGATATTAAGCTCTCTCTTCCCAAACAAGAATTATAGCAGATTTCTTAGCCGACTCCCGATATTTATCCTTCCAACTATGCTGTAGTCAATTCTGACAGTATTCATTCTAGGTCTAATGACCTTTTCTCATCCAACACGACCACGCTGATGACATGAAACATCGATACAATTCGAAGTCATAAACTATGCAACTCGTGCACTCAATAGCAACATCCTAATGTATCAAGTTATATAAAATATTCGCACGAGAGGACCATCCTGCGATTAACAATTACCCTCACAACATCATGCTAAAATCCTTGCACCCATCAAAAAATCAAAACACATGAATCCAATACCAAAGGTCATACACCGACATAATTCCGCTACCCTTGCGCGATTTCATCCAAACGCTGGTCCAAACGAAATATTTCAAGCCACCTTGCCCGACCAACCATGCGTAATTCATCACCAAGTACTCAAAGTGCATTACCATAACCACGGGGAAATCGGACGATACCATGCCACAGGAATAAGAAAGAACATAACCAATACGTCTCAACCTCGCAATAACCAATAACTTACCCTACTCAAATCTAGCTATAAAGCCCAAATAGAACCACGCCATATGTGCTTATAACCAATAATCACAAATCCTCACAATGCCGAAGGGAAACTCATACATCACTCCGGAACACGAATAAACTCAATGACAATTGAATGGTACATTCCACAAAAATAGAAATTCGGAGCCAACAACTCCGACCCGGTGCAGAACACACATCCATGCTAGCCTATCAATAACCCTAAATCAACTCTGGTCACTCAAAACACATGGATAACTCACCGAAAAGTTCACAATGACTGAACCATGGTACATACTAACATCTGACTAGCTTGCTCGCATCTTCACAGTTCACTATCACAAAATATTCTGTTTATGAGAACTCTCAGTCTCGAAGTCCATGAAGCGCAAAGATTACTATATCTGATCTCAACTCCACCGCTCGAATACATAATACATCCCAAATACTTAATCATTCCACGAGGGATACCCCTATAATTCCTCTGTGTTACCAAGCAACCTTGAATATCAACAGTCGATCCAACAAGCGCAATGAAGCACCCTAAACTCCACACATTGACTCTTCAGGAATATATGCCCTCATCAAGCCACGCAACAGTGCTATCATCTACCTAGTCATCTGAAACTGTAAATGTTGCCTAAGAATTTTGACCTCCCTTCCAGAACTGAACCGTGATCTCACATATGCAAATCTCGACTCTACACAACATACCGCATACGTCATGCCATCCTATGGTGAATATGGGAACTTCATGATCCCTTCCGAGCCACAAGCAACTACGTACCCAACTAGCCAAAAACATCCTATTTGGTCCCATTTAGAATCGAAATCACTATACATCATATGTACCCCACGCCAATAGGAAATATGCACCTCTAATCGTGGTAGAAACCATAGGAACTATCTGAATCCCATTGTACAACACCAAACCGTCAGGACCGAATCCTTCTAACTCAACCAAGCTAAGAAGGTTACCCAAAACCCAAGAGCATTGCTAAGAAACACCTATAAAAACTCATTATCTCATGAACACCCAAAGAACTAACTGTATCCCTTACCATGCCGATACAACCTACTACCGAGTTGTCCTATTTACCCAAGTTTCTTCTGACTTACCTTCAAATTGATACTTCTCCTTTCCATAATACCACAATTCTCAACCCAGACTCACTACACGAGACCCAAGCATAACACCATACCGCCTAAGGCTCGTGAGCCGCCGAATATTCTCTCAAATATCCTTTAAAGTACCACATTCAAAATACTTACCTTGAAGAGACTTCCTGTGATCTAAAGCCATTACCTTCACCTTCTTGATATCGATATGTAGAATCAATGATGATGTACAAATGCCACAAGCAAATTCATACACTGCAGACACTATGCCTTTTACAATTACCACGCAATCATTCAATATAATCCATTTACCCATAGAGTACATTACAACCTATATCGAAGAAATTTCCATTACTCGAGTCATTCCCAGACCCCACATCTGCATGTCATAACTGATTTACGAATATACCTCGAACTGAAACCAATACAACACATAACTGTGAAATCAACTTATCATTAACAGACTCCCCCCTGGCTCAAAGCCAACGATCAAGACAACCAATAACTCACAACGCCCATAATAACACAACCTGTCATGACCCAAATCCTAAACCGACCGTGATGGCGCCTATCGTGGAACTAGGCTAGCCAATAATCATATAATTACAGTTTCTTTCCAAAATCCCAACCATTTTTAACATTTCATAAAAGTGTATAGAACTACTGAATCCACTAGGAAAATAAACAGTAAACAGTCTAACCATTCCCAAAACCCGAAGACAACATGTCATGAGAATCTAACAAATATACCAAAAATCTACTATTATAATACAAAACCTCCGAACGAATAACTAGGTACAACATAAGAAGGGAAAAATAGAGATGCTGCGGACGCTGAACAACTACCTCTATATCCTGAACTTTGGCTACGCACGAAATAGATGGCTAACGCTCAGTATCAGCACTTGTATCTGCACATAGGGGTGCAGGTAGTAATGTGAGTACGCCAACTCAGTAGTAATGAAAATAAATCAAGTCTAAGCGGTAAGAAGCACATAAAAATCAATAGCATCAGTTCACAATATGCACAACCTTTCTTTCCAACAGTATATACATAGATATACGAAATCAAAGTGCCTTAAAAGCCAACTTCAGAAAATCCTTTGAAAAAGGTGTTTTCCAGCAATTTTAGAAATAAAAATAACCGAAGGATTTTAGTGTAAAATGACATAAATCATAAGTAGACCCTCGGGTAAAAACATGAATCATAAATCGCCTCTCGGGCAGAATATCATTCAGCACCTCACAACCACTCAGTATCAGCCCCTCGGGCAACCTCACTGTCACTTATGCCTTCCAATTACTCGTCACTCGGCAGTCAGCACTCGTACTCAGTAGACACGTGCACTCACTGGGGGTGTGTATAGACTCCGGAAGGGCTCCTTCAGCCCAAGCGCTAATATCAAGCCACCTCGTAGGGTATCATATCCTCACAATCAGGCGCTCGGCCTCACTCAGTTAGAACCTCTCAAAAGCCCCTCGGGCGTATCAGTAAAAACGGGGTACTCAAACCAAAACATCATTTTATAACTCAATATAGTGTAAATAAGGCTGAGTTTCAAAAACAGTTAAGCACAATATGACTGAGTGTAAATCATAAATCAAAAGTGAGGAAATAGCAGTAAAAAGCCCCCAAGGGGTCCAAACAAGTCGGCACAAGGCCCTAAACATGGCTTATAGCCCAAATATATCAATACTTTTAGAACACAATTTAACATATGATTTAGTGTAAAAATACGCAACCCAATAATTGCCGCAGAGAGGACCAAGTCCAATGAAAAAATTTATGCGCGCCACATACTCGTCATCCGATATGTGCGCCGTTCGAAAAACAATGAGAAATATGAAGTCTGGGGTTCCATACCCTCAGGACAAGATTTATAGCCATTACTAACCTCTACCGGGCCACAATACTAATCCTCGATGCTCTTGCCCCTAAAATTGGCTCCCCATTGCTCCGAATCTAACCAAAACCAGATTAACATCATCAATATATGCTTCCGAACATTCCAGTCCGCATAACTCTTCTGCCTGGACTACACCGTGCGTAGCCGCTCCTAAATCAACTTCGCCTTACCCAACGCATCCTGAAACAGGTCTGTGCCCAAAAGCCTAGCCTCGCCCGGCCCAAACAACCAAATCGGAGATCCGCACCTCCTACAATATAAAGTGTCGTACGGAGCCATCTGGATATTTGACTAATAGCTATTATTATATGCAAACTCCACGAGTGGAAGAAACTGGTCCCATGAACCCCCAAAATCAATGACACATGAACGCAACATATCCTCCAAAATCGGAATAGTACGCACCGACTGCCCATCGGTTTGAGGATGAAACGCTATGCTCAACTCGAACTGAGTACCCAACTCTCTCTCCATGGCTCTCCAAAAATCAGATGTGAACTGAGTACCTCTGTCAGAAACGATAGAAACTGGAACCCCATGCAATAGGACAATCTCCCTGATATAAATCTCAGCTAACCGCTCCGAAGAATAAGTAGTACTAACAGGAATGAAGTGCGGACTTGGTCAGCCGATCCATAATAATCCATATAACATCAAACCTCCTCGAAGTCCGTGGGAGCCCAACTACGAAGTCCATGGTGATCCGCTCCCACTTCAACTCCGGAATATCAAATCTCTGAAGCAATCCACCTGGTCTCTGGTGCTCATACTTGACCTGCTGACAGTTGAGACACCGAGCCACAAACTTAACAATATATATCTTCATCCGCCTATACCAATAATGATGTCTCATATTCTGATACATCTTTGCGGCACTCGGATGGATGGAGTACCGCGAACTATGGGTCTCAGCCAGAATCAAATCTCGAAGTCCATCTACATTGGGCACAAAAATCCGACCCTGTATCCTCATGACCCCATCATCACCAATAACCACATCCCTGGCATCACCGCGACGGACCCTCTCCTGAAGAAAGAGAAAGTGGGGGTCATCATACTGGCGTGCTCTAATCTGATCATAAAGAGAAGACCTGGAGGCTACACAAGCCAATACCTGCGGAGGCGCTGAGAAAATCCAATCTCACCAACTGACTCGCTAAAGCCTTAACATCAAGTGCTAATGGCCACTCTGCTACTGGAAGGTAGGCTAGACTCCCCAAACTCTCCGCCTTGCGACTCAGGGCATCAGCCACTACATTGGCCTTCCCCGGATGATATAAAATAGTGAGGTCATAATCCTTGAGAAGCTCCAACCACCTCCTCTGACGAAATTCAGATCCTTCTGCTTCCCCATATGCTGCAAACTACGGTAATCAGTGAAAATCTCACAATGCACTCCATACAAATAATGACGCCAAATCTTCAAGGCGTGAACAATAGCTGCTAGCTCAAGATCGTGCACTGGATAATTCTTCCCGTGCACCTTCAACTGTCAGGACGCGTAGGAAATCACCCTACCATCCTGCATCAAAACCGCTCCAAGGCCAACTCTCGAGGCATCACAGTAAACTGTATAAGAACCTGAACCCGTAGGCAAAATCAATATCTAACCTGTAGTCAAAGCTGACTTGAGCTTCTGAAAGCTCTCCTCACACTCAGTCCATTTAAATTGAGTACCCTTCTGGGTCAGTCCGGTCATAGGTGCTGCAATAGATGAGAATCCCTCTACGAAACGACAATAATACCCTGCCAAACCAAGGAAACTGCGAGTCTTGGTAGCTGATGTCGGTCTAGGACAGCTCTGCACCGCCTCTATCTTCTTTGGATCAACCTGAATACCCTCACTGGACACCATGTGCCCCTAGAACGCTACTGAATCAAGCCAGAACTCGCACTTTGAAAATTTTGCATACAATCTCTTCTACCTCAAGGTCTGAAGCACAACTCTCAAATGCTGCTCATGATCCTCCCGAGATCGGGAATACACCAAGATATCGTCAATAAACACTGACGAAAGAATCCAGATAAGGTCGAAATACGCTGTGCATCAAGTGCGTAAAGGATACTGGGGCATTGGTCAGACCAAATGAGATAACCAGGAACTCATAATGACCATATCTAGTCCTGAAACCAGTCTTCGGAAAGTCTGGCCCCCGAATCTTCAACTAATTATAGCCGAAACGCAAGTCAATCTTGGAAAATACCATGGCACCCTGCAACCGATCAAACAAGTCATCTATACGAGGCAAGGGATACCGGTTCTTCACCGTAACTCTGTTCAGCTGCCGATAATCAATACACATACGCATAGAATAATCCTTCTTCTTTACAAAATTTTGCAAGAATGGGCTTTAAAACATTCTGCCCAACACTTATAACCCCTTTAGTGTGATCGCATTTCCAGCGATGGGTTCGCGATGCACAGACCAGTCCACTCTATGCGTTCGTGTACAAACACACGCGTTCGCATAGCTCAAACACTCACCCCCCCTCACGTGCCTCAAAATACCCTATGCGATCGCGGACCTTACCCACGCGATTGCACTGCACACATGACCCACTCTAACGCGATCGCGACCTCCACCCACGCGATCGAATAGCATAGAAATCCATGATGCCCTCAAATAGCCTATGCGATCACATTCTTACCCAAGCGATCGCATAGAAGGACACCAGCAAAATTTTGCAACTTTCCAACATCCGAACTTTATCTGTTAACCTGTCAAAATGCACCTGAGGCCCTTGGGACCTCAACCAAACACACCAACACAACCCGTAACATTATTCAAATTTATTCGAGCCTTCGAAACACTAAAAACAACGCAAAAACACCAAAATTACATCGAATTCAAGCCTATGAACTTTGAAACTTCTAAATTTCGCCAATGATGCCGAAACCAACCAAAACACATCCGATTGATCTGAAAATTTGCACACATATCCAAAATGACATTACGAACTTGTTCCAACTTCCGGAATTCTATCCAGACCCCGATAACCTATTTTCCATTGCCGACCGAAAATCGCCAAAAACTAACTTTCGCCAATTCAAGCCTAATTCTACACCGGACATCAAAACTTCATTCCGAACACACTCCTAAGTCCCAAATCACCTAAAGAAGCTATCTGAGCCATAAAATCTACATTTTGAGGTTGTTTACCTATAAGTCAACTCCCAGTTAACTTTTTCAACTATTAAGCTAATTTAAGAGACTAAGTGTCTCAGTTCTCACTACGACCACTCCGAACCCGAACCAACCAACCCAACACAAAATAAATAGGTTAAAAACACATGATAAAGCTAAAACGGGGGAAATAGGGATAATCTCACGGAACGACCGGCCGGGTCATTACATCCTCCCCCTCTTAAACAAACGTTCGTCCTCGAACGGGTCTAGAAACATACCTGGAGTCTCAAATAAGTGGGGATATCTGTTGCGCATCTCCCGCTCGGTCCCCCAGGTGGCATCCTCCACCGGCTGTGTCCTCCGCTGAACCTTCACTGAAGCTATATCCTTAGACCTCTGCTTTCTGACCGTATGACCCAAAATAGCCACTAGCTCTACCTCATATGACATATTACCCTCGAGATGAACCGTGTTGAAGTCCAAAACATGAGACGAGTCACCAACATACTTCCGGAGCATCGAAACTTGGAACACCGGATGAATACTGGATAAGCTAGGAGGCAAGGCCCGTCTATAAGCCACCTCCCCAATCCTCTGAAGCACCTCAAATGGCCCAATGAACCTGGCACTCAGCTTTGACCTCTTCCCGAACCTTATAACACCCTTCATGGGTGACACCTTCATCAACACCTTCTCCCCAACCATGAAACACAGATCTCGGACCTTCCGGTCCGCATAACTCTTCTTCCTAGACTACACCGTGCGAAGTCGCTCCTGAATGAACTTCGCCTTACCCAACGCATCCTGAACCAGGTCTGTGCCCAATAGCCTAGCCTCGCCCGGCTAAAACAACCAACCCGAGATTCGTACCTCATGCCATATATAGCGTCATACGGACCCATCTGGATATTTGACTAATAACTATTATTATATGCAAACTCCACGAGTGGCAAAAATTGGTCCCATGAATCCTCAAAATCAATGACACATGCACGCAACATATCCTCCAAAATCTGAATAGTACGCATTGACTTCCCATCGGTCTGAGGATGAAACGCTATGCTCAACTCGACCTGAGTACCCAATTCTCTCTCTACGGCTCTTCAAAAATCAGATGTGAACTGAGTACCTCTGTCAGAAACGATAGAAACTGGAACCCCATGCAATAGGACAATCTCCCTAATATAAATCTCAACTAATCGCTCCGAAGAATAAGTAGTACTAATAGGAATGAAGTGTGGACTTGGTCAGCCGATCCCTAATAATCCATATAACATCAAACCTCCCTGAAGTCTGTGGGATCCCAAGTACGAAGTCCATGGTGATCCGCTCCCACTTCCACTCCGGAATATCAAATCTCTGAAGCAATCCACCTGGTCTCTGGTGCTCATACTTGACCTGCTGACAGTTGAGACACCGAGCCACAAACTTAACAATATATTTCTTCATCCGCCTCTACCAATAATGATGTCTAAGATCCTGATACATCTTTGCGGCACCCGGATGGATGGAGTACCGCGAACTATGGGCCTCAGCCAGAATCAAATCTCGAAGTCCATCTACATTGGGCACAAAAATCCGGCCCTGTATCCTTATTACCCCATCATCACCAATAACCACATCCCTGGCATCACCGCGACAGACCCTCTCCCGAGGAACGAGAAAGTGTGGGTCCTCATACTGGCATGCTCTAATCTGATCATAAAGAGAAGACTTGGAGGCTACACAAGCCAATACCCGCGGAGGCGCTGATAGATCCAATCTCACCAACTGACCCGCTAAAGCCTGAACATCAAGTGCTAATGGTCGCTATGCTACTGGAAGGTAGGCTAGAATCCCCAAACTCTCCGCCTTGCGACTCAGGGCATCAGCCACTACATTGGCCTTCCTCGGATGATATAAAATAGTGAGGTAATAATCCTTGAGAAACTCCAACTACCTCCTCTGACGCAAATTCAGATCCTTCTGTTTCCCAGAAGCTACAAACTACGGTGATAAGTGAAAATCTCACAATGCACTCCATACAAATAATGACGCCAAATCTTGAAGGCGTGAACAATAGTTGCTAGCTCAAGATCGTGCACTTGATAATTCTTCTCGTGCCCCTTTAACTGTTTGGACGCGTAGGCAATCACCCTATAATCCTGCATCAAAACCGCTACAAGGCCAACTCTCGAGGCATCACAGTAAACTGTATAAGAACCTGAACCCGTAGGCAAAATCAATATCTGAGCTGTAGTCAAAGCTAATTTGAGCTTCTGAAATCTCTCCTCACACTCCTCAGTCCATTTGAACTGAGTACCCTTCTGGGTCAGTCTGGTCATAGGTGCTGCAATAGATGAGAATCCCTTTATGAATTGACGATAATACCATGCCAAACCAAGGAAATTGCGAATCTTGGTAGCTAATGATGTTCTAGGACAGCTCTGCACCGCCTTTATATTCTTTGGATCAACTTGAATACCCTCACTGGACACCATGTTTGCCTAGAACACTACTGAATCAAGCCAGAACCCACACTTTGAAAATTTCGCATACAATCTCTTCTCCCTCAAGGTCTGGAGCACAACTCTCAAATGCTACTCATGATCCTACCGAGATCGGGAATACACCAAGATATCGTCAATAAACACGATGACGAAAGAATCCAGATAAGGCCAAAATACACTGTGCATAAAGTGCATAAAGGTTGCTGGGGAATTGGTCAGCCCAAATGACATAACCAGGAACTCATAATGACCATATCTAGTTCTGAAAGCAGTCTTCGGAATGTCTGGCCCCTGAATCATCAACTGATTATAGCCGGAACGCAAGTCAATCTTGGAAAATACCATGGCACCCTGCAATTGATCAAACAAGTCATATATACGAGGCAAAGGATACCGGTTCTTCACCATAACTCTGTTCAGTTGTCGATAATCAATACACATACGCATAGAACCATCCTTCTTCTTTACAAAAAAAATAGGTGCACCCCAAGGTGACACACTAGGCCAAATGAACCCCTTATAGGAGTTCCTGAAGCTGCTCCTTTAATTCATTTAGCTCCGCTGGTGCTATATGATAAGGTGGAATAGAAATAGGCTACGTGCCTGGCACCAGGTCAATACCAAAATCAATGTCCCTGTCAGGTGGCATGCCTGGAAGTTCTGTAGGAAACACATCCGGAAAGTCATAGACCACTGGAACCGAATCAATAGCGGGAGTCTCATCACTGACATCCCTCACAAAAGACAAATAAGATAAACACCCCTTCTCAACCATCTGCTGGGCCTTTAGGTAGGAAATCACCCTTATCGTCACATACTTAGAAGAACCTCTCCACTCAACCCTTGGACATCCTGTCATAGCTAAGGTCACGGTCCTGCTCAATATCCATGAAAATCGACCATGCTGAGAAATAGTAGGTCCACTCGGGTCTCCAGACCCCAACAGATATCACACACGGCCAATACACACGGTCCACAACAATAGTATCACCCACCGGAGTCCACACATGAATAGACGTAACTAAACACTCATGGGGAATATGCAGAAAATTGGCAAAATATGATGAAACATTGGAACATGTAGAACCAGGGTCAAATAAAGCCAAAGCATCTCGGCGACAAACTGAAACAACACTTGTGATCACTGCATCAGAGGCCATAGCATATGACCTAGCTGGAAATGCGCACATATGGTCCTGACCTCCACCTGCTCGACCTCCCTCTGTAGGGTGGCCTCTAGCTGACTGACTACCACTCCTGGCTGCCTGGGCGGGTGGTGAAGTAACTGGAGTTAAAGTCAAGGGCTGGCGCCTCTGCTGAGAAGAACCACCGGGACGACGGGGACACTACCTCCATATGTGCCCAAACTCTCCACACTCAAAACAACTCCCTAGAGTTGGAGGTGGGGACTGATAGCACCCCTGGTACCAGAATGGCCACTAGAAGACTCATGCATAGAAGAACTCTGAACTGGTGGTGCTCAAGATGCACTTTGAGCAGGGAAGGCCCCGAATGAAGAATGGCTTGGCTGAGAACCGCGGGGACCATTTCTCGAAGATGCACCACTATAGGCTGGGCGGACTGAATGAGGAGGCATGAATGAACGACCTCTACTATGCTGATACTGACCCATAGAAGAAGCACCACTAGAGCTGCCCGATCCATGAGGCCTCTTAGCCCCCCTCTCCTCTCGCTCCTAGCAGCGAACCGACTAAATATCTCGAGCAATATCAACAACGTGCTCGAATGTAGCATCTGATACTCTCCCGAGTCATAAATAGGCGAAGCTGATAAGTGAGGCCATACACAAACCTCCTAACCTTGTCCCAATCAGTAGGGACCAACTCGGTAGCATGACGAGCCAACTCCAAAAACCGCATCTCATACTACGTCACTGATAGCTTCCCCTGACGCATCTGCTCAAAAAGCTTGCGATGCTCCTTTCTGTGTGACTGGGGTACATACTTCTCCAAAAAGATAATGGAGAACTGCTGCCATGTGAGTGGTGCTGAGCCAACAGGCCAACGCCTCTCAAAAGACTCCCACCAAATGAAAGTAGCACCAGAGAACTGAAAATTAGCAAATGAGACCCCATTTGTTTCTAAAATCCCAGCAGTACGCAGCATCCTTTGACACTTATCCTGAAAACCTTGGGCGTCCTTGCCCTCAGTACCACTAAATGTCAGAGGCTGTAGTCTACTAAAACTCTCCAGTCTACACTGCTCGTCCTCTGGCATAGCCGGAACCACGAAGTATCCGAACCGGAGCAACCAGCTGGGCTGGAACTGTCCCCGGTGTCTGCTGGCCCTGAGTAGCCTACTCAAGTGTACGGGAAACTGGAGTTTGACTGCCTCCCCCGGCCTGAGAAGTAGCTGCAACTGACTGAGCAAGGGTGGTACACACAGACAAGATCTGAGCCAAGGTCTCCTAAAGACCCGGAATAACAATAAGCACCGCCGGTGCCTGAGCCTGTTCCTGCTAGAGTATCTGTGGCGGGAATCTGATCCTGAACAATATGAGGATCAACTGGCACTGCCCTGGCTGCTGCACGGGCTGTCCCCCTACCACTACCACAACCTCGACCGCGGCCTCGACCCCTCGCTGGTCTAGCTGGTTGTTGATCATCCTGATCGGTAGCGCGAGTCCTCACCATCTGTGATAGAAGTAAACAACAGAAGTTTAGATTTCCAGAATCAACAAAATGGCACGACAGAAGTCAAGAAAAATGAGATTGTTCCTAAGGGTTCCGCATCCTCTCGAAGATAAGTACAGACGTCTCCGTACAGATCCGCAAGACTCTACTAAACCTGCTCATGACCGTTGAGTCCTATGTAACCTAGGCTCTGATACCAACTTGTCACGATCGCAAATCCTAAACCGGCCGTGATGGCGCCTATCGTGGAACTAGTCTAGCCAATAATCACATAATTACATTTTCTTTCCAAAATACCAACCATTTTCAACATTTCAAAAAAGTGAACAGAATTACTGAATCCTTTAGGCAAATAAATAGTAAACAGTCTAACCATCCCGAAAACCTAGAGTCAACATGTCATGAGCATCTAAGAAATATACCAAAAGTCCACTATTATAATACAAAACCTCCGAACGAATAACTAGGTACAACATAAGAAGGGAAAAACAGAGATGCTGCGGACGCGGAACAGCTACCCCTATATCCCGAACTTCGTCTCCGCACGGAATAGATGGCTAACACTCAATATCAGCACATGTATATGTACACAGGGGTGCAGGGAGTAATATTATTACGCTAACTCAGTAGTAATAAAAGTAAATCAAGTCTAAGCGGCAAGAAACACATAAAAATCAATATCATCAGTTCACAATATGAACAACCTTTCTTTCCAACAATATATACATAGATATATGAAATCAACGTGCCTTAAAAGCCAACTTCAAAAAATCCTTTGAAAAATGTGTTTTCCAGCAATTTCAGAAATAAAAATAACCGAAGGATTTTCGTGTAAAATGAAATAAATCATAATTAGCCCCTCGGGAAAAAACATGAATCATAAATCGCCCCTCGGGCAGAACATAACTCAGCACCTCATAGCCACTCAGGATCAGCACCTCGGGCAACCTCACTGTCACTCATGCCTCCCAATCACTCGTCACTCGACACTCGGCACCCAGAACTCGCACTCAGTAGGTACCTGCGCTCACTAGGGCTGTGTACAGACTCCGGAGGGGCTCGTTCAGCCCAAGCGCTAATATCAAGCAACCTCGTGGAGTATCATATCCTCACAATCAAGCTCTCAGCCTTACTCAGTCAGAACCTCTCAAAAGCCCTTCAGGCGTATCAGTAAAAACGGGGTACTCGACCGAAAACATCATTTTATAACTCAAAATAGTGTAAATAAGATTGAGTTTCGAAAATAGATAAGCACAATATGACTGAGTGTAATTCATAAATCAACAGTGAGGAAATAGCAGTAAAAAGCCCCCAAAGGGGTCCAAACAAGTCGGCACAAGGACCCAAACATGGATTCTTTCCCAAATATATCAATAGTTTTAGAACACAATTTAACATATGATTTAGAGTAAAAATATGCAAATAAATAGTTTTCGGGGAGAGGACCAATTCCAATCCAAAAATTAATGCGTGCCACATACTCGTCATCCGATATGTGCGCCATTCTAAAAACAGTGAGAAATATGAAGTCCGAGGTTCCATACCCTCAGGAAGAGATTTATAGGCATTACTTACCTCTACCGGGC
Organism: Nicotiana knightiana; assembly: GCA_005239525.1. Classification (NCBI taxonomy): domain Eukaryota; kingdom Viridiplantae; phylum Streptophyta; class Magnoliopsida; order Solanales; family Solanaceae; genus Nicotiana; species Nicotiana knightiana. The sequence continues at coordinate 264,782 of ML393667.1, forward strand.
CACAATACTAATCCGCGATGCTCTCGCCCCTCAAATTGGCTCCCGATTGCTCCGCATCTAACTAAAACCAGATTAACATCATCAATATATGCTAAAGGAACACAACCCAATCGAAAACTATCAATTTAGACAAAATTCTTGAAATTCGGCCAAACCCGAGCCCCAGTCGCATGTCTTTGAATTTGATAAAATTTACATCACTAGAATCCTCGTCCTCCCACGATTCTATACATACCAAGAACACCAAAATCGGACCACAATTTCCCACTCAAATCATCAAAAGGAAACTCTAATTCGATGCACTCAACCTCCCCATTTTGGTTTTGAATCCAACAATTTTCCGGTTTAATTACTTAGGAAATGACATAGAAACGAGTTATGAAGTTGAAAACCTTACCTCCAAGTGAGCCCCTTTGATTTCTTCTTCAAACCCTCTCAAATAGCTCTAAACCCGCTTATCAATGGAGGAAAATGGGCAAAATATCGCAACAATGGGCTTTAAAACCTTCTGCCTAGAACTTATAACCCCTTCAGTGCGATCGCATTTCTAGGGATGCGTTCGCGATGCATAGACCATCCGACTCTGTTCGTTCGCATACAAACATACGCGTTTGCATAGCTCAAACACTCACCCCCTCACCCCCTCAGAACACCTCATGGGATCGCGGACCTCACCCACGTGATCGCACTGCACACATAACCTACTCTAACGCGATTGCGGCCTCCACCCACGCAATCACATAGCATAAAAATACATGCTGCCCCCAACTAGCCTATGCGATCGCATTCTTACCCACGCGATCACATAGAAGGACACCAGAACAGAACACCAGCAAAATTTTGCAACTTTCCAACATCCGAACTTGATCTGTTAACCAATCAAAATGCACCTGAGGCCCTTGGGACCTCAACCAAACACGCCAACACAACTCATAACCTTATTAAAACTTAGTCGAGCCTTCGAAACACCAAAAACAACGCAAAACACCAAAATTACATCAAATTCAAGCCTATGAACTTTGAAACTTCTAAATTTCGCCAATGATGCGGAAACCAACCAAAACACGTCCGATTGACCTGAAAATTTGCACACATATCCAAAATGACATTACGAACCTGTTCCAACTTCCGGAATTCCATTCCGACCCCGATATTCTATTTTCCACTGCCGACCGAAAATCGCCAAAAACTAATTTTCGCCAATTCAAGCCTAATTCTACACCGGACATCAAAACTTCATTCCGAAAACAATCCTATGTCCCAAATCACCTACAAAGCTATCCGTGTAATAAAATCCACATTTCGAGGTCGTTTACCAATAAGTCAAATCCAAGTTGACTTTTTCAACTATTAAGCTAATTTAAGAGACTAAGTGTCTCAATTCTCACTACGACCACTCCGAATCCGAACCAACCAACCCAACACAAAATAAATAGGCTAAATAGGATATGATAAAGCAGAAACGGGGGAAATAAGGCTAATCTCACGGAACGACCGGCCGGGTCGTTACATCCTCCCTCTCTTAAATAAACGTTCATCCTCGAACGGGTCTAGAAACATACCTGGAGTCTCGAATAAGTGAGGATATGTGCTCCGCATCTCCCGCTCGTTCTCCCAGGTGGCATCCTCCACCAGTTGTCCGCTCCACTGAACATTCACTGAAGTTATATCCTTAGACCTCAATTTTTGACCGTATGACCCAAAAAAGCCACTAGCTCTACCTCATATGACATCTCACCCTCGAGTTGAACTGTGCTGAAGTCCAAAATATGAGACGAGTCACCGACATACTTCCGGAGCATCGAAACATGGAACACCGGATGAATAATGGATAAGTTGGGAGGCAAGGAAAGTGTATAAGCCACCTCCCCAATCCTCTAAAGCACCTCAAATGGCCCAATGAACCTGGGACTTAGCTTTTCCCTCTTCCCGAAACTTATAACACCCTTCATGGGTGACAACTTCGTCAACTCCTTCTCCCTAATCATGAAAGACACATCTTGGACCTTCCGGTCCGCATAACTCTTCTGCATAGACTACACCGGGCGAAGCCACTCTTGAATCAACTTCGCCTTACCCAACGCATCCTGAACCAGGTCTGTGCCCAATAGCCTAGCCTCGCCTGGCTCAAACCAACCAACTAGAGATCTGCACCTCCTACCATATAAAGCCTCATACGGATCCATCTGGATATTTGACTGATAACTATTATTATATGCAAACTCCACGAGTGGCAGAAACTGGTCCCATGAACCCCCAAAATCAATGACACATGCACGCAGCATATACTCCAAAATCTAACTAGTACGCACCGACTGCCCGTCGGTCTGAGGATGAAATGCTATGCTCAACTCGACCTGAGTACCCAACTCTCTCTGTACGGCTCTCCAAAACTGAGATGTGAACTGAGTACCTCTATCAAAAATGATAGAAACTGGAACCCTATGCAATCGGACAATCTCCCAGATATAAATCTCAGCTAACCGCTACGAAGAATAAGTAGTACCAACAGGAATGAAGTGCGCAGACTTGGTCAGCCGATCCACAATAACCCATACAACATCAAACCTCCTCGAAGTCCGTGGGAGCCAACTACAAAGTCCATGGTGATCTGCTCCCACTTCTACTCCGGAATATCAAATCTCTGAAGCAATCCACGTGGTCTTTGGTGCTCATACTTGACCTGCTGGCAGTTGAGACACCGAGCCACAAACTCAACAATATCTTTCTTCATCCGCCTCCACCAATAATGTTGTCTCATATCCTGATACATCTTTGCGGCACCCGGATGGATGGAGTACCGCAAACTATGGGCCTCAGCGAGAATCAAATCTCGAAGTCCATCGACATTGGGCAGACAAATCCGGCCATGCATCCTCATGACCCCATCATCACCAATAACCACATCCCTGGCATCACCGCGACGGACCCTGCCCTGAAGAACGAGAAAACGTGTGTCATCATTCTGGCGTGCTATAATCTGATCATAAAGAGAAGACCTGGAGGCTACACAAGCCAATACCCGCGGAGGCGCTGATAGATCCAATATCACTAACTGACTTGCTAAAGCCTGAACATCAACTGCTAATGGCCGCTCTGCTACTAGAAGGTAGGCTAGACTATCCAAGCTCTCCGCCCTGCGACTCAGGGCATCAGCCACTACATTGACCTTCCCCGGATGATATAAATAGTGAGTTCATAATCCTTGAGAAGCTCCAACCGCCTCCTCTAATGCAAATTCAGACCCTTCTGCTTCCCCAGATGCTGCAAAGTACAGTGATCAGTGAAAGTCTCACAATGCACTTCATACAAACAATGACGCCAAATATTCAAGGTGTGAACAGTAGCAGCTAGCTCAAGATCGTGCACTGCATAATTCTTCTCATGCACCTTCAACTGTCTGGACGCGTAGGCAATCACCTTACCATCCTGGATCAAAACTACTTCAAGCCTAATTCTACACCGGACATCAAAACTTTCTTCCGAACACACTCCTAAGTACCAAATCACCTAACAAAGCTATCCGAGCAGTAAAATCCACATTCCGAGGTTGTTTACCAATAAGTCAACTCCCAATTGACTTTTCAACTATTAAGCTAATTTAAGAGACTAAGTGTCTCAGTTCTCACTAAGACCACTCTGAACCCGAACCAACCGACCCAACACAACATAAATAGGCCAAGCAACGTATGATAAAGCAAAAATGGGGAAATAGGGCTAATCTCACAGAACGATCGGTCAGGTCGTGACACACCCGTCTAACAACTCAAGTCATCTGCAAATCTCGCATTCACCATTGTAATAGTCATGCCAACTTCCACAAGCGATCAAAACTCGAATTACAACATATATCATTTACTGGTAGAAGATAACTTATTACTGAACAACATAAGCATCACACAGCACATGACAACCCACAGAACACACCCCCGCCTGCTTAGACTCAAACTGATATCTCTCTATACACTTCCGAAAACCATAACTATCATGTAATCACTACACCCTTCTGCATCTAAACACAAACAATGCCTACCCTTGAGGAATCACAATACGCGATATAAGAATCTGAAGTTGATGGTGGAATTAACACTAGAGCTGAGGTCAAAGGAATCTTGAGCTTCTGGAAGCTCTACCCATACTCGTCTGACCACATGGATACCCTCACTTGAGACCACATGTCCCAAGAATGCTACTGAAATGAGCCGAAAAAATCACACTTGGAGAACTTTGCATAGAGCTTCTCCTCCCTGAATCCTTATAATGCCATTCTAAAATACTGTGTATGCTACCCCTGGATACGCGTATACGCCAGGGTGCCATCAATTAGTATAATAATAAAGGAGTGCTAGTACGACTCGAATACACCATTAATCAAATACACGGGCGCTACTGGAGCATTGGCCAGCCCAACAGACATTACAGGAACTCATAACATAACAGAAAGATCCGCTTCACTCCACAACTGAACAACATAAGAGGGTCTTCCCATATACTCACGACTCCAGGTCATATGCCAACTCCAGACAGAAGTCAAACACTCAATAGTTCTTATCACATTTCCAGCCAATCATTTTGTCACAAATCAACAGTCTGAACACATCTAACAATCAAATCACACTCACCACATAGACATCCAGTGACAAGGTCCGGTCAATAAGGACACCAGCGGACATATAAGTCCCCAAATGCACGACACACATAATCGAAATCTTAGCATTCAAGCCACAGAATGAATCCGGCCTCAAGTCCTCCAGATTGGCCCATTACCAACATGCCAAAATCACATCTCATCCATGGAAGTCACAAGCCATAGATGCACAGCTCATGCCAAGAGCTCTCGTGTGCGTTCCAATACATGGAAGGAATTCAAGAGTCACACTCTTGGCTGAATAAAATGGATTCGCATGACAAGAATTCATGACCGTGAGATTTTTCCTAAGGGTTCCACAGCCTATTGAAGATAAGTACAAACGTCTCCGTACCGATCCGCAGGATTCTACTAAACCTTCTCATGACCGGCGAGTCCTATGTAACCAAGCGCTCTGATACCAACTTGTCACGACCCCGAATATAAGACAGTCGTGATGGCGCCTATCGTGGAACTAGGCCAGCCAAAACTACACTCAAATCGTAATAAGCTTCCATTTACATCTTTACTAAACTGATAACCCATAAAGGTTTCTTTTAAACATTTTAAAAAAAATAAAAGCTATATGGAATATTAAATACAACCCCCGAGATCGCGGAGTCACTGGTCATGACCATCTACAGAAAATATACAACTCAGAAACAAAATTGTATAATAGTAAGCAGGAGAAAGAGCAAGTCTGCGGACACTTGCAGCTACCTCACAAAATCTCCGAGAATTCTCTGGAACAGATACACATCTCACTCTGCCCTAACACCTGGATCTGCACACAAGGTGCAGGGAGTAATGTGAGTATACCAACTCAGTAGTAATGAAAATAATTCAGTTCTGAGCAGTAAGAAGCACATAAAAATCAAATCATCATTTCACAATAAGCACAACCTTTCTTTCCAACAATGTATACGTTAAATCCCCACGCTTAAAAGCCGCAGTGAAAATCATTTGGAAATAGACTTGCCAATAGTTTCAACATAACTTTCAAGAAGTTTAGTGTAAAAATGATAAAAATCGTAAAAAACCCCTCGGGCAAAACATATTTCATAAGTTCAGAGTGAAAGTGATAAAATCATAAGTATCCCCTCGGGCAAAAACATGTATCAGAAACTGCCCCTCGGGCATACCTCACAGTCACTCATAATCAGCCCCTTGGGCATACCTCACAGTCACTCATAATCATCCCATCGGTCAACCTCATAGTCACTCATGCCTCCCAATCACTCGTCACTCGGCACTCGACACTCGCACTCAGTAGGTACCTATGCTCACTGGGGTGTGTACAGGCTTCGGAGGGGCTCCTTCAGCCCAACCGCTAATATCAAGCCACCTCGTGGCATATCATATTCTCACAATCAGGCCCTCGACCTCACTCAGCCAGCAGCTCTCAAAAGCCCCTCGGGCGTATCAGTAAAATGGGGTACTCGACCCAAAAACATCATTTTATATCTCAAAATAGTGTAAATAAGGCTGAGTTTCGAAATCATCTAAACATAATATGACTGAGTGTAGATAATAAGTCAAAAAAGTGAGGTATAACAGTAAAAAGCCCCAAGGGGTCTAAACAAGTCGCCACGAGGCCCCAAACATGGCTTACATCCCAAATATAGCAATATTTCTAGAACACAATTGCACACACACGGGGCAAGTTCTAGACATCAAATGCAATGCACAGAATAACATACAAACCTTGGCACATAACTCACTCAGGGTTGGATCTATCATGACACTCCAGTCAAAGCCGTTAAGCAAATTTTAAGAATCCCCGATTTAAGGTATTTATCCTGGAGTCAAAAAATTGAGCCTAAGCGTCACAACCAAAATACTGACTATTCTCAAGGCATCACAAATTTCGGAGATATTGCTGCAAGTAAGCCCTCAACCATGTGGTTACTACTCCTAAAAATTAAAAACTACCTACACCCGATTCAATTAAAAACCCTTGGAAAAGAACCGTTGTCCAAAGAAAAACCAAGGGGGAATTACTACACTACCTAAAACAAAAAATATCTTTTTGGTGTTTTCTTTAGACTTATTTCCCTCAAGAAAATTGTCTAATAGATCCATCATCGGGAAAAGCCCAATTTTTTTATTTTTTATTTTTTAAAAAAAAAATAATTATTTCATTAATGTAACATAACTAAATTAGCATAGAAAGTCACCAGACAATCTCCTCACCCCACACATAAAATTGTGCATTGTCCCCAATGCGTACCCATACATACAAGAGAGTAAAAAAAACTCCCTAGTAGGCCAAAGGCCGAAGCACTAGCATCTCATGGGGTACTCAGACTTCTCCCAGGCCTGGTCCTTCGTGTGGGTACCTCACATTTATTTTCAACCATTTGGTTTGCTATTGCATCCTTCCATTGGCTTTGCGTTTCATGCTCCTAAAAAATTTAAAAAAATTGACACTACAAAAATAATACAATTAGAAAAAATATAAAACAATAAAATAAAATAAAATAAAGTAGTAAAGTTGTGTTGCCTCCCAACAAGCGCTTGATTTAACGTCGCGACACGACGTGAATCACTTTCTGCCTCCACTTCGAACTTATGAATTGAGCCCCCAATTTGACATCAGGTTTTCGGTTATGCTCCAAGGGCGGTGGAACAAATATAATTGGCCCAAGCAACCATTGTACTATTTTACATTTCTTGGCTATTAGATGAGGTATGTAGTCCTATCTTTCTGGCAAGAAGAATTCTAGAGTATATGCACCTTGTTCCTCATTCCTTGACTCCTCAATTGGTTCAGATTACTCTATTTCAATATCATCATCCAAACATAATGTGGAAAAATGTTTGGAGTGTGGACCAATGCGCTCAAACATATGAACTTCAAGACTTTCAACATCTTCAACATCAATCACACTAGAGTCGATTAAATTTGTATCCTCAACGTCCCTGGTTGACTCTAGTATTACTTCTTCAACATCGACATCCTCAAATTCTAGTTGGTTAGAGTGTTGGGTATCTACTTTGGACCCCTCCATTGGCACCTCAATTTCCATCTCTAATGTACACTGCTCCTAGCTACTATCCATAATATTGGCATATTGAGCATTAAAAGCTTCAACTAGTTGACTCGTTTGAGCCTCCAAGTTGCGAATAGTTTCATCTTGCCTTTGTACCCGCAGTTGTATCTCCTCCTGTTGTTCCAAAAGGCACTTCATCATATCCTCGATCCTTTTTAGGTCATCATCACTGGGTTCTTTATTTCTATTAACTTCACAAGAAAAAGAAGAACCATCAAACTAAGGGGTTGGGGGAAGATAAGAAANCCTCCATAATATGCATAACGAGGATCAAAAGTAGAATTACCAACATCCAAACTCTCATAATTCCACAATGCCATGTTTTTCAAATTAACAAATACAACTAAAATAAGGAAAATAAAAATCACATACTAAAAAAAATCAAACTTGAAACCTAGCAATATGTACACCTACAGCTACATTCGACAATACTGTTAAATCCCCGGCAGCGGCGCCAAAATTTGATCACGCTCAACTATGTCTAATAAAATACTAAACGGGCGTTGCAAATATAATCCGGGGTATTATGCCCAGAGTCGATCCCACAGGGAATTTACGTATCAATCAAGTCTTTAGAATACGCAACTTTTACTCAATCAATTCTCTCAAGACTTTTTAATATAAATTGGTGATGTTTTACTAATTCTACTGACAATAATAATAACTAACAATTACTAACAATGTGTTGTAAACAATTATGATAAAGGTCTAAGGTTATGGTTTCCCCCGTCGGTGAACTTACTTCTCGGATACTTCATATGGTTTGATTAGTTGTCTCTATCAATCATGAACACTCTATCTACCATAAATCTCTCTCATGTAATTATGATAATTTACTAGACGCACTCTCTCAAGTTACGCTAGCTAGATTGCATTACAGTTCACTTTAGATTGCACCCGAGGATTGTTATATCTAATCCAACCTCTAAACCCTCGGTTATGACTCTCGTCTATACTCTGGGAGTGGTGTTGTTCCAAACAATTACCTAAATATGCACTCTCTCTCAAGTAGATACATAATAAATAGGCACAGCTAATTGAGGGCCCTTCAATCAACTACAACAAGAACGTACTTGAACAAATAGAGATTAATCAACCAATCAAAACTATATTAATAGCACAATAAGTTCATCCCCCAACGGTTCCACCAAAATACTAGATTAAAGAAATTAGCTAAACATGTTCATAAGAATAAAACCCAAAATAACTTGCATAATTAAACTACAAAGTAATGAATAAAAGATGTAAAAATCAATGTTTTTCTTCTCTGAGCCGTATTCCACAGGCGTCTCTTGTCTCTAATGGCATCTCCCCTTTCAAGTTGTGTTTTTGGGTCTATTTATATGTTTGGGTCATACCCTAAGCGTGTAGGAGACTTCTACTCAAATCGGGAAACACTTAAAATCTTCAAAACTCGGATTGGACCAGACCAGGGACCTGGCTTTATGGCCCAAACGCCTGGATAAAGCCAGGCCAGGCCTTGGGTTATGGCTCTAACGCCTGGATAAGCCAGGCTAGGCCTGGCCTTAAGGCTCAAACGCCTGGATAAAGCCAGGACAGTCCTGGCCTTAAGGCACAAACGCCCGGCTATAGCGCGGGGCACTCCTCTTCACCTTTTGAGCGTATTTTCGACTTTTTTGCATCCATTTAGCTTGGCTTCCATCTCCAATTCACCTACGCATGAAATAGACTCCATTATGCACATACGAAGTGTATTTTTATCATTAACGCACATAAAATGTAAGGCATATAACGTGTTAAACCATGAATTCTAGCCACACATCAATATTCCTAAGTCAAAAATCAGCTAACGAAGCTATCAGAGCCATAAAATCAAGATTCCGAGGTTGTTTACCAATAAGTCAACTCCCAGCTGACTTTTCCCACTCTTAAACCAATTTAAGAGACTAAGTGTCTCAGTTCTCACCACGACCACTCAGAACCCAAACCAACCAAACCAATACAACATAAATAGGATAAGCAACATATGATAAAGCAGAAACGGGTGACATATGGCTATTACCCTTGGAACGACTGACTTGGTCGTTACAATGGAATTGCCTTATTTATGTATAACTGTGATGAATTTCCCTAGAGATGGATCTTATCCAAATCATTTATATATTTGGGGATAAATTACCAGTAGGCTTGATTGGCTGTATATGGTACCGAGTGACTGACAGTCAGTTATGTGTGTGTGTGTATGTGTATATTTATATGGGATGGATATTCCCTGGGATGGATTGGCCATGTACAATACTAAGTGACTGAGTAATTTGTGATGTGAGTACACGAGGTTCTCCACCGAGGTGAATCACTTATAGAACGTATACTGGCATGTAGACATAGAGATGTTATATTCCTCATATCATTTAGAATTGATCTATTTTACTTGTACGACATTTAACTGTTGAACTTGAAAGCATGCCTACATTTCACTACTTTCATCCCGGTTAGTCTTGTTGATTATTGCGTTGGTTGTACTCACACTACACCCTGCACCTTGTGTGCAGATCCATGTGCTTCCGGATACGGCGACTGCTAGATCTCATAGTGTTATCGGTTGGAGACTATCAAGGTAGCTGCTTGACGTCTGCTGACCTTGACTCTCTTCCGTACAGTCATTGTACTGTTCTATATTTTTAGATAGTGTTTTTATCAGTCAGACATTGTTATCATTTAGATGCTCATGTACTCAGTGACACCGCGCTTTGGGAGTGTTTTGTATATGTAATTTTGCGGTTTTCTATTGAATTTAAATGTTATGTTTTCAAACTTAAAAGATACTATGGTTTGTTAAGATTGTCATATTGCCTAGTAATTAGATAGGCGCCATCACGACAGGTTAGGATTTTGGGTAATGACAAGTTGGTATGAGAGCCTAGGTTACATAGGTCACACCAGGCATGAGCAGGTTTAGTGAAGTCTTGCGGATCGGTACGGTGACGTCTGTTCTTATCTTCGAGAGGCTGCCGAACACTTAGGAAAATTCCACCTTCTTGTATTCTATCGTGCAAAATTGATTTAGCTTGTTCATAACTCTTTGAATTTCTTCCACACATTCGTGTGCGCATATGAGCACTCGATATTAGTTGTGCATCACCGAGTTGTGATTCCATGAATGAGGTTCGTGATGTGTATTTTGTATTTTTGTGAAGTGCCAGTCAGGAGGACTTGAGTCTAGGGTTAGACTGCAACTTAAGCTCGGTAGTTTCAGTTGTGAGAACTTGTGTGTTTGGATTTATGCGTTCGGTAGTGTCCCTATGAGTGAAATTTTATGATCGATGATCGGTTGGATGACAATATGGTGGTTTGAATGTGATGAGGATATTTTCTCGAGATGTAAAAAGGGCCATTGGGTGCTTGGTGTCTATCTTGATTTGATGTATAGTCTCGAGTATGAATATGTTGAAGAATCTTTCACGTTGTTAAATTGTGGTACAAATTAAATTCTCATGTCTTGTTAATGAGTTTGGACTCAGAAAGATTAAGTGATTGCATAGTAATTGTGGATGCGAAAGGGTATAACAAGATTCCAATTTGACTTTAAGCAGGTGGCTTATCTCCTGGGGAGTAATCTACGTAGGTGTGTTCTTTATAAGTTTGAGTGGAGTTTCTTTTCTACTAGCAGGGTGTATGTGTTAAGATTTGAATTTGAATCTGGTTGAGAAAGTCAACTTGACTGTCGTGAGAATGAAGGCGAGCCTAGCAGATAATTTGATGTATTTTTATGGTTTGTGTTACCTGAGTGTGTGAAGCATTTTCGTTGAATTGACTGCGGGATTATGACAATGGTAGAGTATGGGTATGGTCGGTTATCAGATGTTTTATTATATGGCTTTGATCCAAGTGGGGGAGTCTGCTATCTACGATTTGATTGCACGATTATGTGTTATATTGGTTTTGGTCTAAGGCATGCTTGTAGGTTAGTTATGGCCCGCAGAGGTTGAGATCAAAGGTGCCTTGAGTAAGGAAATTCCTGGATACGGGTTATATTGCACTTTATGAGTATATGAAAATCATGGGATGAGTGAGTTGGTTTTTGTGAAGGATGTAGTACGCACGAAGTATGAATTAGATTGGTGGTGTTAAGGTAGGGTTACTTCTTTAGGTGTTGTTTTGCTAAAGGGCCATGTGTCTTTCGGCCCGTTTGGGCGGTGTAATTTGGATTTGAGCAAAGTGGGTGACTCTCGAAAGCGTTCTAATGGATTCAAAATGTATATCTAGCATTGAAAATTTTTCGTATTCGTATATCACTAGAATCGGTTATTTACATTGGATAGATTCGGGACTTGCGGTAATTCTGTATGACTATGGATTCTACATTCCATTATAAGAAAGGTCAAAGAACAATTTGTAGTTCACATAAGGTCTTTTCAGAGTGGGCATTCGGTTGTGGTACTTATGGGGGTGCTTAAGAAGAATACAGTGTCTTATGGGCCTTAGGGCAGTGTAGTTATATGTTAGGATGTCTTGTAGTGTGCTTTGGGTAAGGATCATGGAGTTCTGACAAGGAGAAGTGTCAACTTGAGGGTAATTCAGAAGAAAGTCGGAGAAAATAGGACGACTGGATAGTAATCTGGACCAGTTTGGCAATGGTATGATCGATTCTTTGGGTTCCTACGATGTGGTGAGTCTTTACAGATGTTTTGGTGGCAATATTCTTGGATTTGGTGACCTACGTGGTTTTGTCGAGTTAGAGGAATTCAGTCGGATAGCTTGGTTGTGTGCAAATGAATTTCAAAGTGTTCTTGATGGTTTCTACCATGGTTTGAGCAGGATATGTCCTACCAGCGTGAGGAACATGTCGTGTATTGTTATTTCCTTCTGTATGGGATCAAGAGGAAGGTTTCTAACCAACCGAGTATGTAAATTTCTGGTGAACCAGAATTGATAGTGAGATTCTTGTGCTTGTCACATGGCCACCGTCATAAGGTTCCGGCCAAACTAACGCAACTTGGAGACGTCCGACTGTTGCCATAAAATCACCGGCCTTCATTTACTTTGAAAAACTTCGAAAAGAACTAGTTAAAGGTTGTGCCAACCTAAAGCGTAAGAGCCCAAGTCGCCCGCTGCATTAAAGGTTGTACCAACCTAAAGCGTAAGATCCTAAGTCGCCAGCTAGTCGTATCGATCTTATGCATAATATCCCAAGTCACCAGCTACGGGTCATACTGACACAAAGCGCCTCAAGGCCAATTTAAAAACCTGAGGGCTGTTGAGCTCGAGTCAAAAACCGACTCAGAGACTAACCCCGATATAGTTAACTAAAGCGCCTCAGGGACAAAAAAGCATAAGAGCCCGAGTCGCCCGCTACACTAAAAGTCGTATTGACCTCACGCGTAAGAGCTGGAGTCGCCAGTTACGGGTCATACCGACACAAAGCGCCTTAGGGCCAATTTGAAAACTTGAGGGTCGTTGAGCTCGAGTCGAAACCCGACTCAGAGACTAAACCCGATACGGTTAACTAAAGAGCCTTAGGGAAAAAAAAGCATAAGAGCCCGAGCCGCCAGCTCAGGGAGCCCCATGGCCAATTTATAACCCTAAGGGTTTCATCTCAAAGTCCAATTCGCCGGACTAACTACCAAAAGGAAAATCAGATCAAAGAATATTTCATATATATGTGTGTGTGTATGTGTGCGTGTGTGTGTTTATTACAAATGCATATTTACAATGCTCCCACAGGAGTCTTATGCAAAAAACAAAGCATAAAATCTATTCTATTCTCGGGACCAGCTCCCTCAAAGGCCCCTCGGACCAGCTCCCACGGCGGCCTTCAAGTATCAGCATCAGCTCAAGAGAGGAAAATCTGGCATCAGTCTCGTCCTCCTCAGCCTGCTTTATCTATTCCGAGAGGTCAAAGCCCCTAGCATGTATCTCCTCGAGGGTCTCCCTCCGGGACTTGCATCGGGCATACTCATTGCACATCCTCTCTCTGTTTAAAGCCCCTCCCATCTCAGCTCGTGCATCGGCAGCTGCTTTCAAGTAAACGACCACCTTCTTATCGGCCTTCGCTCGAGCTACCTCATCTTCGGTCCGAGCATCCAGAACCTCCGACTTCATATTTAGAAGATCATCCTCGAGCTTGGAAATCTTGCTCGGCTGAACTGAGGTATCTTCACGGGCATTGCAAAGTTTCTCGAGGTCAGCAGCTTTAGCCAAAGTATTCCTTTGGGCCGCAATATGTATGCCTACTTGCACTTTCAACACTTGATATTTGGACCTAACTTGCTCGACCTCACCCCAAAGGCACTCCAACGTTTCTGTTTTTTCCTGCAACTTAAGTGCCAAAGCATTAGCTCCTAAAAGCCAGAAAGAAGGCACATACCCCTACTGGGTAAAGGTTACCTGGCGCTCGAGTTTGACTTTATAAACCAGACTCCGATGCATCTCCACTCGAAGATGTATCAACTATTTTGTCTTCTCATTACAAAGAAGCTTGAGAGATCTATTGTTGCCCAAAGCTTCCCGCAATCAGGCCTCACGGTGAAGCAACTCGGCCTAGCTTGTCAAAAACCTGCAAAAAAAAAACTTCGGTTCAAAAAATGAAGATTCATAGCCAAAAAGCCAGCAAGGCCAATCGAGACTCACCTCGGAACAGAGCTGCTGGGCCTCCTTAAAAGTTGAACATGCATCTACTGGTTTGGCCCTATCGGCCCCAGCCGAACCACTCGCAATAGGGGTATGCCCAATCAAAACCTCAATCGATCTGAGTGGCCCCTGGTCCGAAACATCCCTCGAAGTACCTTCGAGGGCAGAAGTAGATGACGGTGGAGGGCTCTTGCTCTTCCTCTCTCGCGGAACCTCTTCTTCTAAATTAGAGGTTCCAGCCCTGGCAGAACCGGCAACATTAGAAGGGCTCCCGACCCGAGCTGTAAATAAAGAATCTTCCTCACAAGAGTAGCTGACGTCCGCAAAATGGCCGACGTATATAAAGCTCTCCTCAGCAACGACGTGTCCTTTATGCCTCCGAGAAGCCCCCCCCAACAAGAATGTCCTCATCCATAGAGGATCTTTTTCAACTATTATTCTCCCTCGGGCCTTCACTCTCCTCGAAGGGACACAGCTTCATTCTAGAAAACCCACCAACACCTGTGACATCAGAGTTAGTACACACCAAAGGAAACATTCATCAAAAGGGATACCGCACGACTCATACCGTGGTGCTTTGCCTCCCATCTTCTCCTTGAGAGGTCACTCCACTTGCGCTCGTCATATGTCGAGGAAGCTGTCAACTTCTGAGCCCAGTCCGCAAGATCGGGGACCTCTCCAGGCATTCACGAGACAGCTGAAAAAGAGAAAAAGAAACACCCTTATACGTTTGAAGTTCCATTTCTCGGGAAAAGGCAGGAAATCCACTGGAATGACGTCGATTCTCCTTACTCAAATAAACCGACTCATCCATCCCCCGTTTTGGTCCTCATCATCACTGTCAATAAAAGGCCTCGTGGACCGACGTCGTAGCACAATCATGCCTCGATAATGTAGAGGCCGGTATAGCCCAATGAGGTGGTTGAGGATAAAATCAAGATCTACCCTTTCAGTGAAATACCTCATCATCAGAACTATCCGCCAAAAATACAGATTAATCTGTGCCAAGGTAACTCAGTACCTTTTACAAAACTCAAGCACAAGTCGATCGAGGGGGCCAATGTAAACGGGTACGTATACACAGTCAAGAATCCCTCTACGTAGGTCATGATGTTTTCATCTCGAGAAGGTATCCGCAGCACCACATCCCCCCCCCCCCCC
>ML393667.1:280545-308818 GCA_005239525.1 Nicotiana knightiana
CCCCCCCCCAGCCGCAGTCTCTCCTCATGACCTCGAGTTGGTCTTCCTCTATCGGTCGAACGAACCTCGAGGCATATTCTCGATGGCCCGGGGCATCGTAGGGTTTCTCTACCGCAAAGTCCTATTTTATAGCAAGACAATACGAGGTCAGCTCGCCATACGCCGGCGGTATGCCACCGGCCAGGCTGGGGGTAGTGGATGAATTTCCCTCTTCTTAGTGAACGGATTCAGGAGCAGCAGCCATAGTTATTCAAAGCAAAGGTATAAAGGGAGGAGCGGAACTCGTTTTCACAAAGATGGAAAAGGAATGAGAAAGATCAAATAAAATCTGAGGTTTTTTTGCAAAAATGCAAGAGTTAGAATGAAGGATAAGCAAGAACATTTATAGAAGGAAAGGTGGCTAACTAACTGCCTTAAAGGCCATTCAATTTCTGACAGGTCGTCATGGCATTTGGGGAAGTGTACCGGCGGGGCCACCTCGGCCACTTCACAGTCACGTCACATGAATAGCACCGTCATAGGAGGTTCAAGGAATCAAAGCTCGCAGGCCGACCTAACCTCGAGAAGGTGCCCGATCTCGTGGAAATCTACTATTGCAAGTACGAGTTCCGAGGAAGCAAAGTATCAAAGAATAAAAGTCACTTTTAGGGGAAAAGGTTACGGAACTAAGTTTATGCAAAATATGATGAAAAATGTTCTATTTCCAGAAAATATAGTTACTAAGTGTTCTTTACAAAAATTCCCCCGAAGGATCCCACATAACAAAGGAAGAAAAATTATTCTATGTCTCCACCGCTGCCCGAGCCACTTTCGGAGCCCTCATTCGATGTACTCGGCATTGTCAACACCTTCTCCAGGGCCCGAGCCTCTTCAATATCGATAGAGAGATCGACATCTCTAGCGCTCACTTCCTCAAGGGCCTGCCTCTTGGCTTGTGCACGAGCATAGACAACCGCCTGAGTCAGCTTCAGCTCAACCTTCTCATATATCTCCGTTGCCCGGTCATTTCCAGCAGCGACATCCCTCTTGTACGAGGAGACATATTCACTAGCCTCGGCCTTGGCCGCAGATAGTGTAACAACTTCCTCCTTAGAACCTCGGAGAAGATCTTGGGGTGAGGATAGCTTCCCCCGAAGCACCTCCCTCTCCGAAGCCGCGACATAATTCAGCCGAGCCAGTTCCATGACTTCGGCATCTTTGGCCGTAACCTCTCCTCGAAGCCGCTCCACCAGGGCATCCTTCTGCGTAATATGAGAAGCAGAAAGTAAGTCAATCAGCCCCAAAATGTTACAACTAAATGGTGAGAATGTTGATACTAGCATACCGGCTCGAAGAAATCGGACCTCTCCCGAAGTACTCTCTCCAAGCTTGCCTGAAGGTTGGTATGTTCCTGCTCCCTTCGAGTGCACAAAGCCTCGAGCTCGACCGACCCCACCATAAGATTCTGAAGCTCCTCTCCACGATGAGTCAACTAAACTTGCAATTTGGAGAAGGCCTGGTCATATAGCCTTTTCATTTGTAAACTCAGAAACGGGAACTCAGAAAGCAAGATTAGAAGATCATAAAATAAGCATGTTGTTCTCGAACGTCACCTTCTTTTGGAGCGTCTCGTCTTCCTCGAGTGTAACTAGGACATAAACATTGGTCTCCTCATATACCCCATCGAAGTAGTCTATGAATGTGTCCTCCTCCCCACGAGAGGTCTCTGGACTAGGGACACCCCTGACTTGAGAATCCCGTATCTCACCTGTAGAGAATGACGGGCCCGAATGAAATCTACCAGCGATGTCGGCCTCCATCAAGGTTTCTTCCCTATCTCGGAAAGCTCCAGTAGCAGGCCCCCCGAGATCCTCAACACGGACTGTGCCATGTCCGATAAGCATATCGGGGATTGCGTCTAAACCCTCCTCGAGGATCTTCACTACAAACGGCAGGTCCGCATCGGCCGCCTCAAGCACATCAGACGATCGCTCAACAGCCCTTGAAGCCTCAGTACTTCGCTTTGCCCTTTGTACCAAAGGGCAGACATCGTTGCTCTCCTCCTCGGTCCGTAGGCTCTTAGCGGCCATTGAAGACAAGACCATGGCCTCGCTCTTAGGCCTCCGAGTCTTTGACCTTTTTGATTATGGGGACCCCGTTGGGTCCTCTTTCTTCCTTTTCCTCTTGGGTGGCCTTTAGGGCCTTTTCCTCACTAGGTGGGGGCGACATCATCAACACGCCTTCCCAAAGTCCTGCACAAGTATATTATGTCAAAAATCATCATCAGCAAAACAAATCTCACAAAGAATGTAAAAGCAGTAGCAACAAGAACGTACCATGGTTCTTGGTCAGACATCGTGTTTTGGCTAGCTCACGCCATACACGTTAGTTACGTGGGAAAGTAGGGTCCAAAAGTTTGATCCACCTTGGAAGGTCCTGAATCGCACCGAGAAACCAAACACTGGCTGCACAATTAAAAGAAAATCATTTGAAAGAGAAGGAGACAACAAAAGCACACTGGAGTCGAAGGTAATTACATTTCATGTTCCACTCCTCCGGGAATGGCTTTCTGTCAGTAGGAATAATATCGGAGGTTCTAATTATGATGAATCAGCTCATCCACCCCCGATCCCTATCCTCGTCGATGCAGGCAAGGAACGCCTTGGTGGATCGACATTGTAATTTAATAAGGCCCCCACGGAAAAGTCGAGGGCGATATAATCTTATCAAATGGTCGAGGGTGAAGGTCATTCCCCCGACCATGTTGTAATATGACGAAACATGTATACAATCCTCCAAACAGAAAGATAGATCTGACCGAGTGTCACTCGGTATTGGTGACAAAAATCGAGAGTCACCGGAACAACCGGTGGGGAAGAAGAGTCGACTGGGGCCTAAGGTGAAGGGGTATGTATAGACGCTAAGGAAGCCAGGCTTGTGCATGAATATGCTTTCGTCGGCCGTAGGGATATCTACTCGGGCTTCCTCCTCCCAGTGGAAGTCAAGTTTCACCCTGTCAATATCCGATATTACACTTATATATCGGGATATGGGCTCACATCGGCCCGGTGTAGTAGAGGATTTTTCTATTGAAAAGTCAGAAATGGTGTCGAAAAGGGGAATGCATTGTTCGATAGTAGGAGGGTTTTTGATTTGCCCTTAGACGGGCGTGATGTAGTAGTATCCCCCTCCTTTTGTGGAACCATTTTGGAAGTCTTTGACATGTCGATTATCGAGCTTTGTAGTGAGAAGATGAGAAAAGCGTGAGCTGACAAAAGATAAGAAGAGAGAACACTTAGATAAAATCTGATGGTTTGAAGAATAAGATGTGAAACTATGAAAGGGCAAGTGATTGTAGTATTTATACGAGTCCTTTGGCTAAACTTGAAGCGGGGAAAATCGAACCTGTGACGGTTCATGGGCCTCTCGGGAATTGTGTTGAGAACGACCTCTGCACAACTTTTCCTGTCAGCTCATTTAATGCTCTGAAGGGGCTGACGTTATAATAGGAGTGTCGAGGGGGCGGAAGGTCAAAACCATTTCTTATCTCTTCATTCTACGAAATGATGGGACTATCAGTACACGTCTAAAATCGGAGAGCCCGATTTTACGGCCACTTTGGTGAAAACAAAGGTTAGAAGGCCCGAGCTCGGCATCCAGGGGCACGTCGAGGGTCCCCAAAATCGAGGCTATAAAAATCAAGGGTCGATATTAAAAGGCAAAAACTCCCAAAAGGCACGTGATTAAAGCTGACAAAGTACACAAAATAGTAAAAGCCCGTACCGTGGCATTAAATGACTGTACCAGTCATATCTCTTTGCATTAATTACACATGTACTATGTTGGGATTCCCCCCATACATAAAGGGGACCCTTGTCACTTTTTAAGATATATGATATTCAATACAAGAACAAGAACATTCTCTGCTCTCTAACAAAAACATCCTCTACAATTGTCTCATTAAATTATTGCTTGTCATTTATTCTGTTCTTGAGTTATTCTTCATTTGTTGCTTATTATTGACCATAAATAGGCCAACCTTAAGGCATTCAATATTGTTATACTGTTATCAATAGCCCCTAATCAAGCTTCCCGAGCTCGACCTCGAGGCCTGCCCGACCACCCTCGAGACTGGCCTCTTCGGAGCCTGGTTTGCATAACCTAGTTCTTTTTGGGTTTATTTCATTCTTTTCGTCTCATACTTAGCATCTACTGCCTAAAGAACCGGTATTAAAATATATCACATATTTTTAGAACAACATAATCAAATATAATTGTAATTACCATTTTGAAGGTAAACACCTTATTTGTGAACTCTTGATTTTCCTACCTTATTTGTTTACTCTGCTAAATGCTATATAAACCTTACACCATTCTGATTTTCAAGACATAGAAAAAAAAACACCTACACACACACGCCTATGCTTACAAAGACAAGATGAGACACAAGATCATGCTTACCAACCTATACTCACATACTTACACTCACACAACTTGAGTTCTTTCTATCACTTCAATTTGCTGCACTATCTAGCCGGCTGAAAGCCAAGGCTAGATTCTTGGATTCCATTGCCTTCACCTTCCTGTTTGCTATCTCCTTAACTGGTATGCCTCAATTTCTATTATCATGTTATAGTCTATATGCTATGTATCTAGTTTACTATAGACATCAACATGCTTCTATTTTTGATATTTCTTTCCTGGCCATCTCTTTCTCATCTACGATGCTTCAGCCTTATTCTCTATGATTTATATGATTAGCTTACTTCGAACCACGATATGTCCTGTTTATTATATGTTTCCAGTTTACTTTCTAACTAGTATGCTTTAGTCTTTATTACCTCTTTGTCCCACATGTATGTGTGGTTAGTGCTTCAAATTCCAACATGCTTTTGCTAGATATATAGTTCATGTTTTGTTTCTTTTTTTAGTAGCTATGTCTTAGTTCATGTTATCTTGTTCTGCTTATTGTAACTTCAGTATGTGTCTCTGCTTAATACATATCGATATGATTCCACCTAGTAATGATTAATAAACTAAGTCAACCTCATCAATGTGAAACCTTGTTTGATTCAACTGTGACCCTGTTTAGTTCTGTCTATAATTTAAGTATTCCTGCTCTTGTTGTGATTGTTTAATTACTGGTACCCATGTCTGAACCATTCTGCTGAAATATGGTTCTGTTCTGTTTGTAGTCTTGTAACTTGTTTCTATTCACTTCTGAAAATCAAACTGCTTTTCTAAAATTATCCTCTACCCTTATATACTATTTTCAAACTTCTACTCTTAGTTATCTAGGATCCTACCACCACCGGTGTGAGCACTGCCTAGGGTCCATGAGACTCCTCCAAACTCTGACACACTGGGGCTGGTCTTCCAATCATGTACACCTATTTCTCTGAGAAAGGTTCTAGTGTGAGCATTGTTCGGGGTCCCTGAGGCCTTCGGGAACTTTGACACGCCAGAAGCCCATTTCGGTATTATGGATGGACTACCTGTGGACATCAGACTTGCTTGCTTGAAGGCCTGGCTTCCAGGTTGATGTTGTGCCTGCTAAGGCTCCCTATAGTGTAATGAATAGCTTTATGTAATTCATTCATATTGGTCTGTAATAATGTAATAATCCTTGTAAAAATAGATATGGGGTTATTGGTAAAAGCTAGGGAGGGATTGTTATATATCGTTGATAGGTTCGGGTAGAAATCATTCCTATAGGTTGTTGTGGTGATTCTTTATGTGCACACCATTAGAAATCATGCCATAGGATCTTGTCTCAACGTTTGAAATCTGAAGTTTCATACTTTGCATCCTAGAAATCCTGTTTATAGGTCGTTTATCAATTATGCATCAAGAACCCATATTTTATGCATACTTTCAAATCTCAATGTGCATTAGATATCATGTATATAAGATCTTATTTGTGTAACTTAATACACTTGCCTGGAAATTTGTTTAAAGTTCCTGCTCACATAGATGTTATGCCTATAGGAGATATAAAAGTCAATTTAGATATCATGCCTATAGGGTGAACTAAGTTTTCAAACGTAGAAAGCATGTCTATAGGAAATAAATAAATCAGTTTCAGCACCTAGAAATCATGCCTATAGAAATTAATTAATTCTGTAAATTAGAAATCATGCCTATATGAATTAATTAATTCTGTAAATTAGAAATCATTCCTATATGAGTTAACTAATTCTGTAAACTAAAAAGCATGTATATAGGAAATAATCAAATCCGTTCTAACACTTAGAAATCATGGCTATAGGAGTTAACTAATTCTGCTAATTAGAAAGCATGCCTATAGGGTCTAAGAGATAAAAACCTGCCTGTTAAAATCAATAACTCATTTATGAACTATGTTATAGGTCTATGATTAATAGTTGTAGATACCATGCCTATAGGATTCTGTTCTGGTCATCACTTAGGAAAACTTGTAGGAATTTTGGGGCTAAAAAGAATTGTGATTTAGTACTGCTTGAAGTTTGCCCAGATTTAGAGTTTTAACAAAATCAGTAGGAAAATTGATAGGTGCCATTGTTCGCTTTAATAAAGTGTCGTCATATATTCTGCTTATGTTCATTTAGATATCCTTCCTATAGGGTCTTAATTTGATAAAAGTTTCTTGTTGTGGCTGCGTGCATTGTTGTTTACTTGTGGAGGTTAACATGAGCCCCTATTTGCTCTTTATGTGACGGTCCTATATGAATTTTTGTTTGTCGCTTACTTTTCTCATTTTTAGCAACCTAAGTTGGTCTAGAACCACCTTAAATAGAGGTCCTAAACACCTCCAAGACAATAGGTTAGGGACGAGTAGTGCACGCATAAGGCACGAGTTAGAAGCTATTACAACGTTTAAGTAACAATTGAAATATAGTAATTGGGTAGTAAAGGAGATGATGACCTCTGCGCTAATACTGTGTGTATCACCCCAACCTGGGGAAAGTTACCAAGTATTTCATAGAAATGATCCTATAGGCTACAAAACTTACGACCCCTTTAATTCCTGTTTTAAATAATAGTTGTCTAAATTGTTGTATTTTTCTTTAAAGACTAATTCGCTTAATTAAGTTTGGCTGGGACCCACCGTTGTGGACCTCGAGGGGTGCCTAACACCTTCCCCTCAAGGTAATTTCGAGCCCTTACCCGATCTCTGGTGATGCAAACTAGTTTCATGAGTTAATTACTCTAGGTGCCCTAACGCACCTTAATCTGTTAGGTGGAGAATATTCAAATCCCATATCCCATCCCAAAAGGAAGGGAGTTTTCTCAAAATGGTCAAAACCCGGACTCCGCGGGGAAAAAGGGGAGCGCGACAACATGATGACTCTGCTGGGATAACCCTTAGGCTCCTACCATAACGAACTTGGTTTTTGTGAATTAGTCTTTAAGCATTCTTTATTCTGTTAATACTTGCACACCCTTTCCCTTTCCCACTTTATGTGAATTTGTTTGCCTATCTTTTAAGCATTTACGATTTCTCTTTCTTGTTTTTTACTCTTTATTATGGAAACTGACTTGTCTTTTTGTTTTCTTTCTTTTAAACGCTTTTTCAATTATTAAATACCAGATTTATTATTTTTTTTACGTGCAAATAAATGACAATGTGCTATTTCTATTGCATAAATCATGTTCAACATCATATTCCACTCATGCATAATCGATACCATAGCAACACTTGATGAGTGTTTGCGCTCTTCCTATATATCACCCATTTGAATTCAGAAGGCTTATTTGCGATAAACCTAGTCGATCGGCGGTGTAGTCGACGGTTCCATGCCTTTCCCCCTCAAGTTGTCTGCTTGAGGGTACCAGTCTAGACCTCTATAGGAACCTTACTCTAATTTATTGTACATGAATCATGGTCAAACCCTAGCCAGCGTTAATATGTTGTCCACATAATAACCCTTTAGGAAAAGCCTTGTCCAAAAGTCCACCGGGGTTAACATAATCCCAATGGATGCAACCACGATCTGTGCATTAATTTGGAGAAATAAGTGCCAATATGCTAATCACTGATGTATAAGTAGTCGAATCTGGAGGAAAAGGGGTCTAACCTTATTTGTTTTGCAAAAATCAGGCACGAAGTCCCCAGGTTCGACACGGTCCAAAGAATACCACCCTTGTTGCTGGATTGGTGAGAGGACATTTCGCCAAGTGAACAAGATCATGTGAAAAGGGTCCTCGAAAACTTACCCTTTTTACTGGATATCCAACCAAACAATATGTTGATCGAGGCTGCCACTATGTTCTGGGACGGAGAAAGGTCCGTGTTCCATTTTTTTCAACATAGAAATGACCCCTCTGTTGATACCCATTTTTCCCTATATTATTTTTAAAATGCATATATAACTTCAAAACAATGCATGAGCATCAATTAATATTTTTCATTATTTCTGCATTTTTCTAAGGATTTTTGTTAATTTATCCCAATATTTTATTTATATAAATAATTACTAATTGCCGCACAAATGGTTTCATAATAATTTTATTGCTTAATTTTTATCATTTATATTTATTCCAAGCTTTAATTATCGCATGAATAGCCACATTTATATTTTTGGATTATAATTGAAATAACTTTGCAATAATAGTCCATGTATGCATTATTACCTTATTTCGCCAGAAAATAGCTTTTTATATTTTTATAATATCAAGTAATTATGTTAAAATCAATTTTATGCATGAAAATCATTTTTTATAATTTTTTAATTATTTTTACAAATTATTTTATTAAGTAATTAGATATTTAACAAATAGCCCCTTTGAATTCATTTTAATTTCGGACCTAACTTGATTATACCAGCCTAGTTAATTAAAATCCTAGACCAATCTGCCCCAGCCAAAACTAAATAACCCTTACCCGACCCAGAGCCTTCTCTAATCGTGGCTGTTGATCTCTGAGATCAACGGTCCACATTACCTCTTTCCATTTTTAATCTAACCCAAACCCTAACACCGTCATTTCTCTTATTTCCGCCGTCCATGAATCCCTACCTCCCCTCTTCTCTCTCAAAAATTCACCCTAACCCTAGCCGCTGTCACCGGAAAACCTCTGTTCCATGGGATTTCTCTATAATTTTTGGCCCCTGCCGGCCTCTCGCTTCTTTTGGTTGTTCGATTATGTTAATTTTTTGAAGAACCTCGAAGAGATTCAACCCAGATTTTGTTCAAAACCATTTCATAGGACTACCTATTTCCATCTTCGTTTATGAGTATTATTTTCTCCGTGTTTATGGCTCAAATCTATGATTTTAAACCAGGTTCCTTTCATCTCTGTTATTTTTTTAAAACCCTAATCTTATACTACTCGAATTTGTTCAGATCTTTGTAGATCTAAGATATTCTTAAGTTCTTTTGCCATTTTTCTTTAAAACTTCCCGTGTTTCCTTACTATTGACCGATTTTTTATTTTCTCGAAAAGAGAGGGTTTCATCCTTTTAAAGTTTTTACAAAATACCAAGTTTTTAAGTGTTTAACCTTGATTCTGTTTACTTGCTCGACAGTTTCTCATGTCTATGCCCTAACCCTAGGTTTTTCTTCTTGTTGCATTAATCAATTCAATATTTTCCCATTATTTTTTATCTCTGTCAATCAATATTAACTGATTTTATTTTGGGTTCGAATTATATTTTCCTGCTAAAATTAGTGCTTCTATGTGATTTTACTTATTTTCCTTATTTCTGACATTAATTAGTACTACTTGCCCTATTTAGACTATTAGTTTGATTTAGGGATTTAAATGACTCCCGTATGGTCAGTAATTGATTCACTTACCTTATTTGAATCTCAATTTGAGTCGTTAAGGGATTCTCTAAATTTAAGGGGTCCTTTCCGGATTCTTTTATGTGAATTGATTGAGTTAATTCCTCAATTAACTGATTGATTACCTTATTTTATGAACTCTGATTTTCTTTACCTTAATTGTTTTACTTTGCTAAGTGGTATATAAAACCCACTCTGATTTTTCTTGGGACACGAGCACATTCAGAAAGAAACACACACACACACACAAACTCTTGCTCTTATTAAAACCTTTATGTTACTTGTGTTTGCTACACTGTCTAGCCAGCTCAAAGCTAAGGCTAGACTATTGGGTTCTGCATCCTTTTACCTTCATGTTTGATATTTTAACTGGTATGTCTCTCCTCCTATTGTCATTCATTGTACTATGAAGCATAAAGTTTAAACCTATGTGCTTCCTGTCTATTTTTCTACTTCTGTGTAGTTAAGTCCCTGTCTTTCCTGTGTATTGATTTCAATTAACATGACTACTTCCATATTTCCTATTGATTTTAATTAGCAATAACTACTTTTGTGTAATTAAACATCTGTCTTTCCTGTTTGTTGATCTTAATTAGTATAACTACTTCTGTGTAGTTAAATTCCTGTCTTTCTTGTTTATTGATCCTAACCAGCATGTCTATCTCTGTCATTAGGTCCTATTCAGTATGTTATGTAATTTGTCTGTCAACCTACCTTTGCCGACTTTATGTCTCTGTTAATTATCTTGAGTCAACTCTCATGAAATTGTCTTGTCCAGTATGTCAATACATTCTAGCATGTTCTTATTTGATACAGGATACTTATCCACGTGTTTCTCAACTAGCTTGCCTTCATGTATTCCTGACTTCTCTGCTCCCAACCCCTGCTACCATTCTCTGGGTAGTTGTCTGATCTTGATTATGACCCCAGCATGTTATATGCTCACCTAGTGATAAACTAAGTCAATCCTACACAATGTGAAATCTTGTTTAAAGTAACTGTGATCATAATCTGTCTATTTGTTTGACTGCTGGAATCTTTGTTTGAACTCAAAGTGCTGAAATGACTGTGTTTGTTTTTATTTATTTCTAAAAAACCAAGTTGTTTTCTTAAAACTATCTCCTATTTTTATGTACTATTCTCAACTCCTATTCTTAGACTTCTAGGGTCCTACCCCTCCAGTGTGAGCACTGCCTAGGAGTCCATGAGACTCATCCGAACTCTGACACACTGGTGCTGGCTTTTTCCACACTTGTTCACAAAACTGTTTCTTTAAAAGGGTTTCTGGTGTAAGCATTGCCCGTGGTCCCTGAGGCCCCTTGGGAACTCTGACGCACCAGAAGACCATTTGGTATACTATGAGACACTGGCACACTTCAGATTTGGTTGAAGGCCAGGATTTTCAGGTTTACTGTTGGGCCTATCCAGGCTCCCTATAGCATAGTAATTTCATTATGTAATTCATTTATATTTGGTATGTAATAATAATTTTTGTAAAAATAAATACAGAGGTTATTAGTAAAACTGGGAGGGACGTTTATATATAACTTTGTGGGGATCGGGTAGAAATCATGCCCATATATTGTTATGAATATCTTTATGTATTAGAAATCATGTCTATAGGTCTTGTCTCACTCTTTGAAATCCTATATTTTCTCATTGGGATTAGAAATCCTGCTTCCAGGTCATTTACCAATTCTGCATTAATAATCATGCTCTCAAACCATCATGTGAGCATTAGAAATCACGTCCCTAGGAATTCGCTTGTTGAATTTGCTTGAAAAACTCGCTAACAACTTTATTCGCCTAGATATCATGCCTATAGGAAGAACATATGAGAATCAATTTCATCACTTGACCGTCATGCTTATAAGGAATAAGTATAAAAAAAGTTTGACACTTCGATATCATGTTTGTAGACATAAATATATAAAATCAATTTATGTGTTTATATGTCCTGAAGTAATGCTTGTGATCATTTTCAGTGCATAGACAGCATGCCTATAGGGTCTAACAGATAAACATATGCCTTTTATAAATCAATCGCTAGTTTATTATTATGGTCTAATTCACGCTTAGATACTATGTCTACAAGATGCTGCCCAGTTATCAACTAGGCAGACCTGTAGGTTGATTAATGTTCTGAAGTTTAAAACTGTGTTTGTTTGAGGCCCTAAGCACCTTCAGGGACATAGGTAAAGGACGGGTAATGCACGCATAGGGTACGTACTCGACACTATTAGAACGCTTAGATAATAATTAAGGGGAGGGTACTTGGGTAGCAAATGAGATGATGATCTGTGCACTAATGCTACGTGTAACACCTATATTTGACGAAGGTTACCGAGTATTGCATTGATGTGATCCTATAGGCTAATAAACCTAGAACCCCTTTAATTTTCTTTTTAAAGTAATCTCTATTTTCTTGTTTCATTTTCCTTTAAAGACTAATTCGCTCAAACTGAGCTTGGCCGGGACACACCGTTGTGGACCTCGAGGGGTGCCTAACACCTTCCCCTCAAGGTAATTTCGAGCCCTTACCCAATCTATGGTAAAGTAAACTGGTTTATGAGTTATTTTCTTTAGGTGTCCTAACGCACCTTAATCCGTTATCTGGCAACTCTTCAAATTACATACCCCTTCCCAAAAGGAAATGAGTTGTCCCAAAAATGTCGGAACTCGATTTCGCGAGAAAAAGGGTGCACGCCATGACTCTTACCATAACAAACTTGCTTTTGTGAATTAGTCTTTAAGCATGCTTTATTCTGCAAATACATGTGCACCCTTACCCTTCCCCCTTTATGTGAATTTAATTGCCTATTTTCAAGCATTTATGATTTTCTTTACTAAAGAAACTAACTTGTCTCCTTGTTTTCTTTCTTAAACATCTTTCAATTATTAAATACCGCATTTATCATTTTTAACGTTCAAATACATGACAACATGCTATTTACTATTGCATAAATCATGCTCATCATCATACTCCACTCGTGCGTTATCAATCATATAGAAACACTTGATGAGTGTTTGCGCCCTTCCTATATATCACCCTTTAAATTTGGAAAGGCTTATTTGCGGTAAAACTAGTCGATCAGTGGTGCAGTCGACGGTTCCGTGCCTTTCCCCCTCAAGTTTTCCACTTGAGGGTATCAGTCTAGACCTCCATAGAAACCTTACTCTGATTAATTGTACATGCATCATGGTCAAACCTAGCCGGGTTAATGTGTTGTCCACATAATAACCCTTTAGGAAAAACCTTGTCCAAAAGTCCACTGGGATTTCCATAATCCCAATGGAGGCAACCAAGAACTATGCATTAATTTGAAGAAATAAGTGCCAATATGCTAATCACTAATGTATAAGCAGTCGAATCTGGAGGGGGAAAGGGTCTAACCTTATTTGTTTTGCAGAATTGAGGCACGAAATCCCCAGGTTCGGCATGGTCCAAAGAGTACCAACATTGTTGCTGGATTGGTGGGAGGGCCTTTCGCCAAGTGACAAAGACCATGTGAAAAGGTTCCTTGGAAACTAACTCTCTTTACTGGATATCCAGCCAAATAATATGTTAATTGAAGCGGCCACTATGTTCTGGGACGGAGAAAGGTCTGTGTTCCGTTTTGGCAACATAGAAATGACTCCTCTATCGGAGGAGATAGGGGGATTCATTGGACTACCTTGGGACAGTCCGGGTTTACTGGTGCCGAAAAATCGTGCCGCTAGGGGGTTCTTAAAAATGATGGGTTTAAAAAGGAACGATGATTTGGAGTTCCTGAAGGAGTCCTACATACCCTTTGACTATCTCTATGAACGATATGGTCATAGAAAATCCTATCGTATCTTCATGATGAATTATATCACTTTCTTGGGTCATATTCACTGCAGTGTTTTTGTGTTCGTTGTTTGCTTCCTGGTCATGATAGTATTTCCAAGAAAAGAGGACATGATTCACAATAGACTGGCGATGGTAGCCAAGACCTTAATGGAGGGGATCGAGGGGAAAACATATACCATTGTCCCTATGATCATAGCTGAAGTCTACCGATCCTTGGACCGATTCCATAAGGGGTTCAAACACTTTGAGGGTTGTAAGCTGCTACTACAATATCATCAAGAGTTTCCACGAAAGGAATGGAATGATCATATAGCCTTCCATCACCCCTAAGAGAATGACTTACATCCCAAACAGGTTTTCTCAACCGAAAAATGCTATTTAATGGGTGCAGTTTCTTGACAATTTGACTGAGGACCAGGTTCAATGGATGTTTGAATGGTTCCCTACTAGTGAGTCCATCATCAGATCTAGGGATGCTCCATACTTGGTGTTGATCGGGTTAAGGGGTATATACCTTATGTTTCCATTAGCGTTATAAGACAGGCAGGCAAGAAGCAAGTCATACCGCAAATTTCTAAAATGAGTCACTACAGGGCAGATTTTCAGGATGATGACATCTCGTACAAATGTGAAGCTCAGCATATGTGGCATCTAAAGGTTATTGTGGAAAGGGACACCATCGAGCAAGACATATACCACGCAGTGCATGTACTCTTTTACCTATCAAGGTTGGAAGACAACATAACAGGGGTAGTTGAGCCGGGAATTGGTGTATGAAAGAGGGTCATATACGAAGTTTCTGAAGCCCAAGTGAAATACTATAAACTGAGCAAAAGAGTACATGCACTTGGGGAGCCTGATCGACAGAGCCAAGACGATCAAGCCTAGGGAAGGTCCTTCTAGGTCAAAGTAGATTATATTTACCTGCTTTTTTAAAATGTAATAAGGACAAGTTCCATTAATGACCTATCCTATTTAGTGTCGTTTTAGATTCATCTACTTTTACATTAATGAAATGAGGAAATTATTGGCACTAAAATTATCCAAATAAACTTTTCGCTAGGCCTACCTCGGTCACAACGAGGCTCCAAAATTAGGACGCGAATTTACTTTCCCGCACAATGTGTTTAGATATTGAAAATACTCGATTTGGAACCCTTACTGACTTCGTTACCTTTTGATTTTCTTTCCTTTTTTGATTATTCCCATTCCCCAAGGTTGGTTCACGCATACTGGCATCATTAGCTTATCATACTAGATTCAAGGGCCATCCACCTTCTCCTCCTCCAAGTGTACCAAAAGGCAAAGGGAAAGCTAAAATGGATGATATAAATGGCATCAGAACAGACAACACTGCACATGTTGAGAATGTGGAAACTTTCAATGGTCGGGGCACTCAGTCCCCAAATGATTTGGTTTTACGGCTTGATATGAAGATACTTGCACTACAGGGCGAGCTTGAGCAGGTTCGTAACTTGGCAAATCTCTCCCTCACATTGAATGTACCCAAAACCCAGGACCTGTACCACCTCAGAACACACCCAACAAACACCCACAGAATCCTCCCGCACCTCACCAGTATACAACCCCTCCTCAAAATAAGCATCTCCCTACTCAATACCCACAAAACGCCTACCATACCATACAAATTATTCCCGAACCCCGAAACCCCACCAATGATAATCATTATGCCCAAAATCCTGGACTTCACCAAAACAACCCTATATATGTAGAAAGCCTACCTCACTCCACTCAACCAATCTCATATACACCAGAATCCACTAAGAATGACATGCTCATCAAGAACATGGCTTGAGAGCTCAAGAAGTTGACAAGTCAGGTTCAGGGTGTTGAAGGGGGTAAAGGAATAGAAGGTCTGAACTATGAGGATTTATGTATACAACCGGATGTGGAACTACTGGAGGGTTGCAAACCTCCCAAGTTCAAAATGTTTGACGGGACGGGTGATCCCAAGGTTCATCTGAGGACTTATTGTGACAAGTTCGTGGGGGTCGGAAAAGATAAAATGATTAGAATGAAGTTATTCATGAGAAGTCTTACTGGAGATGCTCTGTCCGGGTACATAAGCTAGAATCCTAAGAAGTGGGCCAATTGGGTGAGCATGGTGTCAGATTTCATGGATAGGTTCAGGTTCAACACATAGAACACACCGGATGTCTTCTATATCCAGAACTTAAAGAAGAAGACAACTGAGACTTTCCGCGAGTATACTACTCGGTGGAGGTCGGAAGCAGCCAAGGTTAGACTAGCATTAGACGAGGACCAGATGAACAAGTTCTTTGTCAGGGCACAGCATCCACAGTATTATGAAAGGCTAATGGTTATTCAGAATGATAAGTTCTCTGATATCATCAAACTCGGAGAAAGGATTGAAGAGGGTATTATAAGCGGGATGGTGTAAAATTTCGAGGCACTGCAGGACACGAATAAAGCATCGCAATCAGGTGGTATATCGAAGAAGAAAGATGTGGGAACAGTATTGGTTGCCCAGGGACCCAAAAACCTATTTTTATACCAAACCCCTCCACTCAGATACCAAACACCTCCACCCACATACCAACCATCACCTCCCAGATATTCCCAACCTGCTACCGCCTACCACACCTATAACACCTAACATCCTATTATCAGTCACCTCCAAATCGTCCAAACTACCAAAACCCATGCCTAATTGTGACCGCAAACCACCCAGACAGTACACCACCATTCTTGAACCCATCGACCAGTTATACGAAAGGTTGAAAACCACTAGATATGTCACCCCTATCCCGCTGTGGCAATGGAGAATTCATCTCAATTGGTCAATCCAAACAAGATATGTGAATATCATTCCGGCATGAAGGGACACACTATTGACGAGTGCCGCACCTTAAAAGACAAGATACAAACATTAATTGATAGTAAGGTCATACAGGCAAAGGAAGATGCACCCCAATGTCCACAACAATCCTCTCCCAGATCATAGGGGTTGAGGGGTCAATGTGATAGAAATTGATGAAGAGTGGGATCCCAAGGGATCAATCGGACTTATTCGAGAAGGTGATGATCCTAAGAAACCTGCAGTCACACTCAATCCCATTGTTGTACAGGTACAACCGCCAGTTAAAGTCGAGGTAGCCGCATCGGTTCCTTCAGAAGTAGAAGTAACACCACCTGCCGCAACACTCACTCAATTTGAAGTGGAGGTGGCCACACATTTCATTGTAATGGTGGAATCCACACCATCCTTCAGTTCCAATGTTGTACCTTGGGATTATATGGCCAAGGCTAGACGAAAGGGAAAGTTAAAAACGGAAGAATCAGGAGCTACACAAGGAATGACCAAAACAAGAAGCGTTTATACACCTGAACATGTAGGAGAAATTAATAAGCAAGATTCTAACAAACAACCCGTCATTGAAATTGGTCCAGAAGACCTATGGAGGAAGATACAGGCAAGGGAATATCTGTCGTTGATCATCTGAACAAGTCTCCCACCCAGATATCCATCCTATTAATGCTCTGACGAAGGTGTTGAATGAAGCATACGCGCCAAACAACATAACTAGTGGAGAAACGGACAATATGGTGCGGTAAGTACTAGAAAGCCACAAGATCACTTTTCATGAGGGCGAACTGCCACAGGAAGGGTTAGGTCACAGCAGGGCACTGCACATCACAGTGCAATATGAAGATAAGTTTGTTGCTAGAGTTCTGATAGATGGAGGATCCAGCCTCAACATTTTCCCGTTGACAACTTTGAAGAGGTTGGGTAAAGGTTTAAATGAGATACGAGCAGGGACTGTGAATGTGAAAGCGTTCGATGGGTATCAGAGGGCCACGATCGGATAAAATGAACCTATGCATGCAAATGGGTGTCGCGCCCCCTTGTTTCCCTCTCGGGATCGGTTTATGACATTGGTTGGGACAACTCATTCCTTTTGGGAAAGGAGTTTGCATATTTTAAAGAGTCGCCACCTAACGATTTTGACGGTGCGTTAGGGCACCTAAGGGGTTCAATTACAAATACGTTGCTAACTAGATATGGGGTAAGGGCTTGAAATTATCCTAAGGGGAAGGTGCTAGGCACCCCTCAGGATTCACAAGTGTGGTTCCCGGCCAAATGATTTCGTGAATTTGTACAATTAGCAAATAATCAAGTAAAGGATCAAATAAGAGGGGATTTAAGTCCTAAGCATGCAGATGTTTGAAAATAGTAAAGAAGATTAGCTTTTGAAAAGGATTATGAGCTAAGCATATAAAAAAGGTGTCTTAGGTTTATAATAATATGGATCACATCAATGCAATACCTGGTAATCACTCCTCGAAGAGGGGATACACGTGGTATTAGAGCACCGGTCATCATATCCATATTCTACCCTTCCCACCCCGTAAGGTTATCAAAAATGAGTGTTGGTCTCGACCTCTATTGCATGTTGTTACCCGTCCCTTCCTACCAGTCCCGGAGGAAATTAGGACTCCTATCCTAAAGGGAGGTGCTAGGCAGACCCTCGGGTATTAAAGGTAAAAATTCTAGGGCGACAGATAACGAAACAAGTAGGACTGCAGATAAAGGGAAAGCATAGAAAGCAGATAAAGGCTCAAGTACTCCTCTACACACAGTACATATAAACATCATGTCTCATACACAACTAAGGTCCATATTAATTCAGAATCCTAAAGCATGGTATCTAGGTGATAACACGAAGATAGATTTATTGCATAACTGAGAGAGGAAGTCTTAATTAGGCTTGCCTACTTGTTTTAAGCATGCTTATAGTTAAACATGATCACAAATACACTTATGATTTTATTTTTAACGTTGATTATCTAAGACTTGCCTAGGCGTGGGACAGTGTATACTAATTATCTGATTTGTTAGAGGGGTTGTTGCAAAGTATTACCTACACATGCTATTCTAAGTTGTTCATAACACAAAATTGTTGCCAGTTGTTTTAAAGAAACTGAGTGAAGTGTTTTTTACCCTTTACATGCACCATTAGTTAGACTAGGTGTTGAAGATGTGCAATGACTAATTAATAGTTGTGTAGAATAGGGGACTATTTTAGATATATGTATTTAGACTAAGTGCAGTTAAATAAATGTGATCCTATAGCATTATGTCTAATGCAACATGATGCATAATAACTTAAACATGATTTCTAAATGCACATAGAATTACAACATTATGCACAGCTTCAGGAATAACATAGGGGATATATTTTTTAATGTTGTTTACCTAGAAACAGGATCTTTAAGTACGTAGGCATGGTGAGATATGATTGCAGTTAACATTATTTATCCTAGGACTTCTAATGAAGTTTCAGAACACGTTTATATGAACAAAATCACATAATAGCTATTTACTTAATTATTTGTCCTATAGGAAGGATCTCTAAGTGAATGATGACATGCTGAAAAGAAAGCGGTATATATATGAGCCTAAGTAGCATGATATCTAATGCACGACATGTTGTACCTAAACATGGCTGCTATTGCGCATAGAGAAAATAAACCTGGAAACATGGTCTCTACCTTTAATTATACTACAAAATGCATATCACCCACCCATTTTCACTATCCGACCCCCACAGTTGTTTAAAATTAATTATTACAAACCATGGGATATGAATTACACAACTGAAATAGGAGAAAAATAAGAAGTTAACTATAGGGAGCCTACATAATAGGTTCAAGTCTCCAGGTCTTTAATGCCAAGTATTATTTCATAACCTTTCTCATAATCAGGGTGTGTCAGAGTTCCCTAAGGACGTCAAAGGCTCCCGAGCGGTGCTCACACCCAGATTTCATAGCCAAGATAGAGTAAGTGCAGCGTGGAATGGCCAGCCTTTGTGTGTCAAAGTTCATAGGGAGCTCAAGGATCCCAAGGCAATGCTCACACACATGGGGCAGAACTTAAGGTTTATAAGAGTAGAGTGAAAGTGCTCATAATTTGAAAAGGTTAAGTAAGAAAACAGTTTTGGAAGAAAGGCTTAATGGAAATATAACAAAAAGTTTAACTGATAAAAATAATTCGAAAGAACATGAACACGAATCTCAGAACCAAGGCAGAGTTAGCATTACACAAGGACCCAGAATAATCCAACAACCACAACAGGGGAAAGGGGGTTTGAGGGAAAAATAGGTGCAGAGTACTGAACATGTAGTAGGTAGGAGCATGCACAAACAATCAGAGATCCTAAGGGTTTAGGGGATCAGCAGGGTATAGGATGAAACTAACATGGCAGTACCAGCCAATTTAAGACAGGAGAAGATGCTCTAATATAATGTATCAAACATAAATATGGAGATTCACATAAAGACAGATTTGGTGTACATAAAGACATGCTAGATGGAATCCAAGATCCTAGTTACATGTTGAACAACATAATAGTAAGTAAAAGCAAATTAGAAACACAATGAACTGCATCAGTAATAGAAACATGTTGGTTTGAGAACTGACATATTAATTAGAACATACCAGTGAAGTGAAGAAAACAGTAACACTAATCAGAAGATAGGATACGCATAGTAGTTAGCCTTGGCTTGCAGCCGGCTAACTTAGAGTAGTAGAAAATAGAAGAGAGAATAGAGAGAGTAGCAAGTTTTAGTTGTGATAGAGAGATTTGAACAAATTAGTTGTTCGTGTGTGTTATAATGAACGAATAGAGTATATATATAGTTTGAAACTAGGTGAAAATAAGGTAATAATTAGACTGCCCAGTAATTATGGAACTCAGAGAATCAATTAGTTGCAAAATCAGTACTAGTACTCCCTTAATTAAGGGAGTTAAATTTCAAACGGTCAGAACAGGTAACAAGTAAGGAAAGGAATCATGTATAATAAATAAGGAAAGACATCGAACAGAGTAAACACAGAGTAGGAAATTGAAGTCAGGTTCATAAAGTTTTAATTAAAACACTACTATAAGAATCAATTGGTAATAAAATCAGTCATGTAATAAGGTAAGAAGTAACTAAAGGTCGTAAAAATATTATCACATGAAATCTATTAAAGGAAATCAATCACAGGAAATTAGGGATTTAAAAAGAAGTAGTACTGATTTAAGAATCAGCATAGATTATGCAGAGTAAACACACAACGGGACAGAATCAGAAACCCTAGTAATTAAAATAGGGTAAAATCACACAGAATTAGGGGTTTACACGGAACATGACATGAATCACTGAATAAGCATAATACAAGCAGGAAAGGTAAAGATTTAGAGGTATAGATGAACAAAAAATAGAGTAGAATCACAGAATAAGCATGGGTAATAGTAGCCAGAAACCCTAACAAGCAATATAGGGTAAAACATCATGAAATCATAGAGTATTCAAGAGAACATAGTGATCATAATAGAACAGATAAACATATTGTTGGAAACAAACTTAGAGCCACAGATTAAAGCCAAGAGTTTAGGGTCTTTTAACAAAATAACTCAGACACAGAAAGGGAAAGGCTTAAACATAACGAAAATCACAAAAAAATACTTTAAATCTGAAGAGAAATCGTTTTTGAAAAGGGGTTTGAAACCCTGGTTTTGAGAAATGAAGAATCGTTTCAGAAAACAAGAAGATTTTTGAAGAAAACATGGAAAAACCTCAGAATACATATATATCTATGAAATATCTAAAAGGATACGGAGTTTTAAAGTTAGGGTTTCCAAAGAGAACCCAGAAATGAGAAGAGAATAATTCGAAATTGCCGGTTTTAACCGGAAAGTGTAAAGATCTTACTTGCACGGCCATGGGTAGCCGGAAAGATGGAATGAGACCTGAGATGGTGAGTGGACTGCCTCTGGTTCACTTGAAGGCCTCAAAACAGTGACACACGTTCAAGGAGGGAGCCATAAAGCTGGTAGGTGGTTGAATCTCCATAGATTCCGGCAAGGCGATGGTCAGAAAAGGGCCAGGTCTACTGGAGGGAGTTGAAGGGATGAGAGAGAGATGAGAGAGATGGCTCAGAAATGAGAGGGAGATAATGAGAGACGGGGGGGGGGGNTTAGGTTAATTATGGTAAGGGGGATCTTTACCGTTGATTCGAATTAATCAATGGTTCAGATTGAGTGATGGATTGGGCCGGGTAGGTTAGTGTATTGGGCTTGGTGGTATGTGCCAACTTAATTTGGTTAGGGGCTAGGATTAATTAGGCTACAATTTAGATAAGGAATGGTTATTTGTTAAATACCCATTTAAATTAGATAAATAGCTAATAATCATATAAAATGAAATTAAGGCTAAATAGGTGAAATTAAGGTAATTAATTAATATAGAAAATATAAAATATAAAAAATGAATAATTATTGATTTAAAATGACATAAAATGTACAATTAGGCTATAGTTGCAAAATTATTGTAATTATAGCCAAATAATGCAAAATTGGCTAATTTGGGAAATAATTAATCCTAGTAGGATTAAAAATGATATCTTGAGCTAGGAAATATTTTGAAATTATTTGTAATGTAATTTACTTATAAAATACTAAAGAGATAGGAAAAAAAATTGATAAAAATATGAAAAATTAGGGAAAAATACCATTCAGTGTGAAAAGTGATTTTGAAGGTATATATGCAAATTTAAAAAAAAATAGTTTGAGGAAAAATTGGGTATCAACTGCTGCCCCTCTTTACCCGGGAAGGATGAAAGAGTTGTCGGGTAAAGACATGATGGCCAATTTTGACCGAGCAAAGTAGTTTGAAGAGGTTTAGGCCGCATCCTGGTTTCTGAGTTGCCTACGTATACCTGGTTTTACAAGAATCAGGATGTATGTAGTTCATGAGCCACCGGCGAAGTATACCGATGAAGTTTTATAAGGACGGACGCAAAGTGCAAGGTTGGGTGAACAAACAGCTTACGGGGTAGTTAGGAGAATTGGAGCGGGATCACTCCTACCGTGATGGTTCTTGCTTGCCGAGTTACCTGCAAATGAGTAATACAAGCATATCGTGCATAATTTAAACATGATGCAAATTGCCGTTGAACTATGAATGATGTCTTTGGACGGTTAAGGATGACGTGTTTAGACCACGATGTCCTGGGCCATGAATTGCTTGATGCAGGATTCACAGGCCATGAAATGATGTTCTCGGGCCATGAAGATGGTGCCTCCGAATGATGACGCCTTTGGATAAGTTGGCGATATTTCAGCCCATGAAGATGAAATAGTATGATGCTGACAAGACAAAGCTTAGTCTTGCAAATTAAAGGGGAAGAGCTTAGCTCAAAAAGAAAGAGCAGTAAATAATGCTAGAGGCATGGGTTGCTTTTGAGAAGTAAATGGGAGGCAGCATTTAGCCTCGGAGGGTAGAAAGGTAGCCTTATGCAAGATGCGAATGCAGATGAGGTATCGTTTAACCTCGAAAGGCAGAAAGGTAGCCTTATGCAAGATGCGAATACAGATGGAGGTAGCGTTTATCCTCGGCAGGCAGAAAGGTAGCCTTATGCAAGATGCGAATGCAGATGGAGGCAGCATTTAACCTCGGAAGGCAGAATGGTAGCCTTAAGCAAGGTGTGAATACAAATGGAGGTAGTGTTTAACCTCGGAAGGTAGAATGGTAGCCTTATGCAAGATGCGAATGCAAATGGAGGTAGCGTTTAACCTCGGAAGGCATAAAGGTAGCCTTATGCAAGATTAAGGAAGGACAATATAAATTCGTAGCTGGTGTTAAATTGCGGTAGAGCATTGTGATAATGAAGCATCGTTTGTGCTGATAATAAATGTTGGCATGACGAGTTTGAGGAATGATGTCCGTCCTTTGTGCGGATAATATGTTTTGGGGATTTTGCAATTTTGTGCCTGCATCCAAAGAAAGATCGTCAGTTTTGTAAATGGGAAAGGTTAGTTCGCATTCCTGCTGGCTCTGCTTGGATCGTTTGCTTGATCATGATGATATTGTCTGTATCATTGGGGTGGCGTTCGCTAAACAAGCTGCTTCAGAAAAAAAAAAAATATGCATGATTTGTAAAAGTATAATATATAATCTAAAATATTTTTAGATGAACAGATGACATGACACAGCTCGAGACATTGCAACCTCTCCTCCTGCGGAATTTTTAGGGTCCTCCTAAAAATTTTACCCCAGTTTGCTGGGTGGACACCTCCGACTGCTGCTCAAGCAGTGATTTGCTGAACTTGCTTCAGAATTTTGAGAGTCATTCTCAAAATTCTGCCCCAGTTGGCTGGGTGAATGCTTGTGGACTGCTACTCGCTTCAAAATTTTGAGGGTCCTCCTCAAAATTTTGCCCCAGTTTCCAATTGCGGGGAGAAATTGATTTTTATTGAATTGTGACCGAACCCATAGGGCTGCCTACGTATTCCCTCTTAAACGGGGATCAGGTCAGGCGTAGTTTAATTTACATCACTGAGAAAGAATAAAGATTACACATAATAGCGCTTGACTGCATCTGAATTAATCGGTATCGGCCAAACTTCTCCGTCCATTTCTGCAAGTATGAGTGCTCCTCCTGTCAGCACTCTATGAACCATGTACGGACCTTGCCAGTTGGGAGAGAACTTGCCCTTTTCTTCATCTTGATGCGGAAAGATTTTCTTGAACACCAACTGCCCTGGTGTGAATCGTCTCGGCTTGACTTTCTTGTTGAAGGCCCTAGCCATTCAGTTCTGATATAGTTGACCATCATATACTGTATTTATTCTCTTCCCGTCTATAAGGGCTAATTGCTCATAACGGCTTCTTACACTCTACGTCGCTGAGCTCAGCTTCCTATATAATTCTTAGAGATGGAATCTCTACTTCAGTAGGAATAACAGCCTCTGTACCATAAACTAGCATATAGGGAGTTGCCCTGGTTGATGTGCGGACAGTGGTGCGCTATCACAATATAGAGAATGATAATTTTTCATGCCACTTCTTGTGCCTTTCTATCATCTTCCTTAGTATCTTCTTGATGTTTTGTTAGAGGCCTCTACGGCTCCATTCATCTGAGGTCTGTATGCTGTGAATTTTTGTGTTTGATCTTGAAATTTTCACACATAACTTTCATGAAGTCACTGTTGAGATTAGAACCATTGTCGGTGATGATTGACTCTGGAACTCCGAACCGACAAACAATGTGGTCGCGGACAAAGTCGGCCACGACTTTCTTAGTAACTGCTTTGTAGGACGCTGCTTCGACCCATTTAGTGAAGTAGTCAATGGCGACTAGAATGAACCTGTGGCCATTGGAAGCGGCAGGCTTGATTGGTCCAATAACGTCCATACCCCAAGTAGCGAACGACCATGGTGAGCTTGTTGCATTGAGCTCACTCGGGGGCACCTTTATCATATCTCCATGTATCTGGCAGCGGTGGCACTTCCGAACATACTGGATGCAGTCCATTTCAAAACTGTTCATATGTGGGCCACAGGTCCCAGCATGAATTTCTTCCAGCAATTTTGATGCTTCTTTTGCGTTAACACACCTTAATAAACCCAAATCGGAATTCCTCCTATACAGGATTCCTCCGTTGTGGAAGGAATTGTTGGACAATCTCTGAAGTGTGCGTTTCAGTGTGGAATTTTCAAGCTCGGGGTATTCTCCTTTAGCCAAGTACTCATCGATGTCATGAAACCAAGGATTTTCGTCTGCTTCTTCTTTGACATGGGCACGGTAAGCTGGCTGATTATGGATCTTTATAGGAATAGGGTCAGTGAAATTCTTGTCCGGATGCTGGATCATTGAGGACAAAGTAGTTATTGCGTCGGCGAACTTATTTTGGATTCAGGGGACGTGTCGGAACTCTATCGTTGTGAACCTCTTTCTTAATTCCTGTACATGGTGCAAATACGGAAGTATCATGGAATTCTTTGTTGCCCACTCTCTTTGTACCTGATGTACCAATAGCTCTGAATCACAGAACACTAACAGCTCCTGGACGTTCATGTCAATGGCCATATTGAGCCCCAAGATGTAGGCTTCATACTCGGTCATATTGTTGGTTCAAGGGAACTTGAGTTTGGTGGATATCGGATAATGCTGACCGGTCTCTGATACTAGGAATGCTCCAATAACGACTCCCTTGATGTTTGCTGCTCCATCAAAGAACATCCTCCAGCCATCATAGGATTTAGCAATATCTTCTCCTATGAATGATACCTCTTCATCAGGAAAATATGTTTTCAGGGGTTCGTATCCTCCGTCTATGGGATTCTCAGCAAGATGGTCTGCCAGAGCTTGTCCTTTAACTGCCTTATGAGTCATGTAAACAATGTCGAATTCGCTCAGCAGGATTTTCCACTTGGCGAGCTTGTCAGTGGGCATGGGCTTCCGAAAGATGTACTTTAATGGATCCATACTTGATATGAGATATGCTGTGTAGGTAAAGAATTATTGCCTCAGCTTTTGGGCAACCCAAGTTAAGAGCACAACAGGTACGGTTGAGATCCCGCTAGTTTGGCAAGGGGAAGTCGTCTTTCGGACTGGCCCGGTTGAGATCCCGCTAGTCGACACAGACTCTGACCTTCCCGTCCTTCTTTGGCACAGGTACAATGTTGGCTAACTATTTCGGGTACTCCACTACCCGGAGAACTTTGGAGTTGATCTGCTTGGTAACTTCTTCTTTGATTTTCAAACACATGTCGGGTTTGAACTTTCTGAGCTTTTGTTTCACCGGTGGACACATTAGATTGGTTTGCAGTTTGTGAGTCATAATAGACGTACTTAGACTAGTCATGTCATCATACGACCATGCAAATACGTCCTCATACTCTTTTAGAAACTCTGTGTATTCTTTCTTTTCTGATGGTGACAAATGAATGCTGATGCGAGTCTCCTTGACGTTTTCTGAATCTCCCAGGTTGATAACTTCAGTCTCGTCCAGGTTGGACTTAGGTCTGTTCCCAAAGTTCTCAACTTCTTTGACAATCTTGTCAGGTATGTCGTCTTTGTCTGAATCAATGTCCGTTTGCTGCGTTGTCTCATTGCATGTCGCAGTCATCGGTTCATCAAGACAAGTAATAATAACGTTGTATAAATAAAGCAATGAGAGAAGACAATAGCAATAAATATCGGATTCGTGAGAGAAATTTAGAAGATGCTTTGATGAATTGAATAACTGTTTTGAACATTGAAGATCTTATTGCGGAAATTGAAAAATGCAGGAAAAGCAAAATCATTTAGTAAATAAAACAGTAAATAATGCTTGTTTTAGCCTGGCTACCCCGAGGCTCGTCGGGCTTTGGTCATCTTGATAGACCAGTTCTTGAGATATTCCCCCTTGCATACAGTATGTATAGAAGGGCCTTCCTCCCCCTCCTCCTCGAGAATAACACAACAATCCATATCATCGTCCTCCAGGAAAAAACTCCTCATCGCTGCAAGTGCTTCTTGTTCGTTTGATCCGTAAATAATGCCAGCATGCTTGAAAGTCTGCTTAAGATGAGGTATCGGCTGCTCAAAAGGGTAATAGGGACCGCACCAAGGTGGCGACCAGTCGTTGAATTCCTGCCAAGTGCACTCATACCCCAGACTGAAAGTGGTACCATGTTTCTTGAGTTTTATGGGCTTTGTGATCCCTTAGAGGTTCTTACCGAGCCCTTTCCCTGGCTCATATCCTCTACAGTTCAGGATGCTCTCAATCTTGCTATCCCACCACTTGTCCTCGTCGATCGCATTGACCCGCTCAATGTGGTGGTAAGTTCCCCTGCCTATTTTCCTTTTTCCGTCAAACACCGGAATAGTTTGACGACTATAAATAGGGTTGCTATCATCACCGTGAATAATCACCTGTTGGTGGTTCCACTCGAATTTTACCGCCTAATGTAGTGTTGACGCTACGGCCCCAACAACATGAATTCAGGGTCGTCCCAATAATAGGTTGTAGGATGCTGGCACATCTATCACCTGGAAATCCACTT
This sequence comes from Nicotiana knightiana, assembly GCA_005239525.1. Taxonomy (NCBI): domain Eukaryota; kingdom Viridiplantae; phylum Streptophyta; class Magnoliopsida; order Solanales; family Solanaceae; genus Nicotiana; species Nicotiana knightiana. The sequence continues at coordinate 307,982 of ML393667.1, forward strand.
CGAACCAAGTCGGTCATATCTGCAGACACATACTGATCTCCCCCATGGTGGACCTCTGAGAGCCGTCGAAGGATTTCACATTCATAGCTCCATCCTTTATCTCATGTAGCCCTTTACCCAATTTCTTTACTGTTATCAACGGACATATATTAAGATTGGATCCTCCATCGATCAAGTTCCTTGTGATGAAATGATCTTCGCATTGCACGGTGATGTGCAGCGCTTTGTTGTGCCCCAATCCTTCATGTGGTAGCTCGTCCTCTTGAAAAGTGATTTTATGATTCTCCATTACCTGGCCTACCATATTGGCCATTTCCCCGCTAGTGATGCATTTTGGCATATATGCTTCACTTAACACTTTCAACAAAGCATTTCTGTGTGTTTCAGAATTGTGCAGCAAAGTGAGGATGGATATTTGTGTCGGTGTCTTGTTCAGCTGGTCGATGATTGAATACTCCTTAGCATATACCTTTCTCCAAAGGTCATCGGCACCTGTTTCGATAAGGGGAGGCCGGTTGGCAGCCTGCTTGCTTCACTCAGCCAAATGCTCAGGGGTGTAGACCCTACCAGCTCTCGTCATACCCTATGCTGCGACAACTTCCTCGGACCTGACCTTGCCTTTCCTTCTCGCCTCGGCTGTGTAGTCCCAAGGGATAGCATTTGAATAGAAGGGCAGTGTGGTTGACATTGCCACCAGAATTGGTGCGGCCATCCTTACTTCAAACGGAATATGTGTTCGGGGTGGCAAGACTGCGACCTCGAATGGTGCCGGTGCATTTGTTGGAGATACAAACTCAACTTCAATTGGCACTAGTGACTTTGCAGGTGGTGCTGCTT
>ML393668.1:293-21418 GCA_005239525.1 Nicotiana knightiana
ATAACGATACCTCGGGTGCAATCTAAAGTGAACTGTAATGCAATCTAGCTAGCGTAACTTGAGAGAGTGCGTCTAGTAAATTATCATAATTACTTGAGAGAGATTTATGGTAGATAGAGTGTTCATGATTGATAGAGACAACTAATCAAACTATAAGAAGTATCCGAGAAGGAAGTTCACCGACGGGGGAAACCATAACTTTAGACCTTTATTACAATTGTTTACACCTTATTGTAGTTAATATTTAGTTTTAATATTTTCATTCAGTTGTAGTAGTTTAAACAACACCAAGTGACAGTTTAGTATTCTTACAGCTTGCTTGATACGTTAACTCCCTGTGGGATCGACTCTGGGCTTAATACCCCAGATTATATTTGCAACGCCCGTTTAGTCTTTTACTAGACATAGTTGAGCGTGATCAAGCACAAACACTCATCGAGAGTTGCTATAGGATTGATTATGCACGAGTGGAATATGATGTTGAGAATGATTTATGCAATAGTAAATAGCATGTTGTCACGTATTTGCACATTAAAAAAAATGATAAATGCGGTATTTAATGATTGAAAGACGTTTAAGAAAGAAAAACAAGGAAACAAGTCAGTTTCTGTAGTATAGGAAATCATAAATGCTTGAAAATAGGCAATTAAATTCACATAAAGGGGAAAGGGAAAGGGCGTACACGTATTAGCAGAATAAAGCCTTCTTAAGACTAATTCACAAAAGCAAGTTTGTTATGGTAAGAGCCTAATTCCCCAACAGAGTCGCCATGTTGTTGCGCCTCCCTTTTTCTCGCGAAGATGGGGTTTCGACGTTTTGGGACAACTCCTTTCCTTTTGGGACAGGGTATGGGATTTGAAGAGTCACCACCTAACAGATTAAGGTGCGTTAGGAAACCTAAAGAAAATAACTCATAAACCGGTTTACTTCACCAGAGATTGGGTAAGGGCTCGAAATTACCTTGAGGGGAAGGTGTTAGACACCCCCCGAGGTCCACAACGGTGGGTCCCAGCCAAACTCAAATTAAGCGAATTAGTCTTTAAAGGAAAATAAAACAGTTTAAGAACAAATAGAGATTACTTTAAAATGGAAATTAAAGGGGTCCTAGGTTTATTAGCCTATAGGATCACTTCTATGCAATACTCGGTAACCTTCCTCAAATAGAGGTGTTATACGTAGCATTAGCACACAGGTCATCATCTCCTTTACTACCCAGTTACCCTCCCCTTTTCAATAATTATCTAAACGTTCTAATAGAATCTAGTACGTATCCTATGCGTGCACTACCCGTCCCTTACCTATGGCCCTGGAGGTGTTTAGGACCTCTTCTTAAGATGGTTCTAGACTCACCTATGTTGCTTATAAGGGGAAAATCTAAGCGACAAACAAAAAATCAAGTAAGACTGTCACATAAGGAGCAATTAAGAGGACTCATGTTTACCTCCACAAATAAACAAACAGTTACATGCTTATTTAAACAAGCAGTTTTACACGATTTAGGGGGGTCCTATAGGTAGGATATCTAAATGAGCACAAACAGAATGTATAGCAGCTTTATTAAAGCAAGGCTGTGAGTATCCATCAGTTTGCCTACTGACTTTTTTTATCACTTACTGAATCTGGAAACGTTTCAAGTAGAAAGAAAAATCACAATTATAAAACTCAGTATTTTTAATTATCCTACGAGCTTGCCTAAGTGATAACCGGGCAGGATCCTATAGACATGGTATCTAGGCGTTAATCAGACCATAAATATAAACCAGAGACTGATTTTAACGGGCAAATTTCATCTTTTTAGATCCTATAGGCATGCTTTCTATGTGATGAAACTGATTATAAACATTATTTCCTATAGACATCATATCTATACACATGAACTGATCTTTAAAATTATTTCCTATGGGCATGATGTCTAAGTGTCAAGACTGATTTACACTATTTCCTATAGGCATGATATCTAAGTGAGCGGAGATGTTAACAGAATGTTAGACAAGTTTGACAATTCCTAAAGAAGATCCTACATGCATGGTTTCTAATGCACATTGAAACTTGAGAATATGCATAAACATGGATTGTGATGCAGAATTGATAAACATCCTATAACAGGATTTCTAGGATGCATGTGTGAAAATTCATGATCACAAGTAATAAGATAAGTCCTATAGTCATGGTCTCTAATGCATATAAATAATCACAACAATCTTATAGGCATGATTTCTACCCGAACCCTATCAAAAATATATATAAAAATCCCTCTCAGCTTTTACTAATGACCCCATATCTGTTTTATAAAGGAATATTATTACAGGCCAATACAAATGAATTACATAATGAAAATCACTATACTATAGGGATCCTTGGCAGGCCCAAAGTCAACCTGGAAGTCAGGCCTTCAATCAAGTCTGGAGTACAACATTCCATAATACATCAAATGGGCTTCTGGTGTGTCAAAATTCCCAAGGGCCTCAAGGACCCCGGGCAATGCTCACACCAGAACCTTTTCAAAGAAACAGTTTTTGTAAACAAGTTAGGAAGGCCAGCCCCAATGTGTCAGAGTTCGGAGGAGTCTCATGGACTCCTAGGCAGTGCTCACACTAGGGGGGGCAGGACCCTAGATATCTGAGAGTGGAAGTTGAACGTAGGAGATAATTGTAGGAAAACAATTTTATTTAGAAGTGCATAGAAACAAGTTACAAGATCACAAACAGAACAGAATCAGATCGGGTGTCAATAGTCATAACAAGAGTAAGAACACTGAATTACAGGCAGAACAAGGTTACAATTAAGTCAAACGAGGTTTCATATTGCTGGAATTGACTTAGTTCATTAACTATTACTAGGTGGAATCATGAACCAAGCAAGGACATGTTGAAATTTAGAGTAAACAACCAGATGAACACATAATGCAGAATAGGGTGATAGAAGCTAAAGCATGCTAGTTTCAGAAACAGATAGACAAGTATCATGGATCAAACATAAACATGCTGAAGTTAAATGACTAATCAGACAGCCATAGAGAGAAAATAGCAGGAATTTAGAGCACCATTATCCTTGAAATAAGTATACAGAAATCATGAATCAATCAGGAACATGTTAAGGTAAATTATCAACACATAAAACAGGACAAGATTTGAGGCATACTAGTTGAGAAATAAGTAAACAAGTGTCCCGGATCAAAATAAATATACTAACCATACTAACATATAGGACAAGACAAGTTGATAGGAATTAAGTCATGCTGATCAAGAGTAATAAATATGAAGACATAGATTCAACTACATAGTATATTGAATAGAGAATGATAACAGAAATAGGAGCATACCAGTTAAGAATTAGTAAACAGAAAGATGAAAGTAAGTAGAATCCAAGGGTCTAGCCTTGGCTTTCAGCCGGCTAGACAGAGCAGCAAATAGAAGTAGCAGAAAGACTACAATTGAGAGGGTGTAAGACTTTGTGTGTGTGTTTCTGTGTTGTTCGTGTGTGTTTTTCATATGTTAAAATCAGAACAATGAAAGGTTTATATAGCACATAGTAGAGTAAACCAAATAAGGCAAGGGAATTTGCACACAAATAAGACATGCAACATCAATCAATCAGTCAATTAGGGCTTAACGGGAATAAAATAACAGCAAGTAAAACTTCAATTAAGGAGAGTCTTTCACGGGGTAAATCAGTAGATAAGATTGAGGCTAAATAAGGTAAGTAGTAAATCAATTAGAGGTCAGTTAAGACAATCAAAACCCATAAAAAAGCCAGCAATATAATTTAGGAAGGTAGTACTAATTACAAATTACATATAAGGAAACATAGGTAAAACCTTTCAGAGAGCTATCATTTTTAAAAGAACACAGAATTCCAAACCCTAATTAGGCAAACAAAAATCTATTAATCCCTTTTAATTGACAGAGCCAAAGAATAATGGGAAAATATCAGAACAAACAGTGGAATAATTGGAAACCCTAGGGAATTAAACATAGATATGAAAACCAGTCGAACAAGTAAAGAGAACCGGAGTTAAACACTTAAATATTTTAGAACTTTTTGTAGAAACTTAAAGATGAAACCCTAGATATTAGGGAAAAACGAAAATCGGCCAACAATGATGGTAAAAACAGAAGATCTTAAAAGAAAAGTATCAAATAAATTCAAAATCCTTTCAGATCTATAGAAATCTGAACGGACTCAAGTAGAAAGCAACTAGGGTTTTTAAAAAAAGACAGAGTTGAGGAAAATCTGGTTTGAAACAGAGATTTTTAGCCATAAACATGAATATATCAGTACTCACAAATATAGGAATGAACACATGCGGATTCATCGAGAAAATGAGGGCTTGGAGCCAAGTCTGTGTTGAATCTCTTTGAGATTCCATCAGATAACACAAAATCGTAACACCAGTAGAGATAGGAGGCCAGATAAGGCCTAGCATCGAAGAAATAGGCCATGAATCGAAGGGATTTTCTTCTATTGCTTCACTTTTGACCAGATTGAACCAGAAGGGTGCTCCATTCAGATGGTCCGATGAGTGTGAGGAGAGCTTTCAGAAGCTCAAGTCAGCATTGACTACAGCTCTGGTTTTGGTGTTGCCTACTGGTTCGTGTTCTTACACAGTCTATTATGATGCTTCTAGAGTTGGTTTGGGAGCGGTGTTGATGTAGGACGGTAGGGTGATTGCCTACGCATCGAGACAGTTGAAGGTGCATGAGAAGAATTACCCAGTTCACGATCTTGAGTTAGCTGCCATTGTTCATGCCTTAAAGATTTGGTGGCATTACTTGTATGGGGTACAGTGTGAGATTTTCACTGATCATCGTAGCTTTCAGTATCTGCTAAGGTAGAAGGACTTGAATTTGCGTAAGAGGAGATGGTTAGATCTTCTTAAGGACTATGACTTAACTATTTTGTATCACCCAGGAAAGGCCAATTTAGTGGCCGATGCCTTGAGTCGCAGAGCCGAGAGTTTGGGGAGTCTAGATTACCTTTCAGCAGCAAAGCGACCGTTAGAACTTTATGTTCAGGCTTTAGCGGGATAGTTGGTGAGATTAGATTTGTCAGACCCTCCGCGGGTAGTAGCTAGCATGCTTCCCGGTCTTCTTTATTTGATCAGATTAAGGCACGACAATATTATGACCGCCACTTGTTAGTTCTTCAGGATAGAGTTCGTCAGAGTGATTCTCGGGATGTGACTATTGGTGATGACGAGGTTATGAGGATGCAGGGCCGTATTTGCGTGCCCAATGTGGATGGTATTCGAGAGTTGATATTAGCAGAGGCTCACAAATCGCGGTATTCTATTCATCCGGGTGCCGCGAAGATGTATTAGGACCTGAGACAGCAGTATTGGTGGAGGCGGATGAAGAGAGATATTGTTGAGTATGTAGCACGGTATCTCAACTGCCAGCAGGTCAAGTCTGATCACCAGAGACCAGGTGGATTGCTTCAGAGGTTAGATATTCCGGAGTGGAAGTGGGAGCGGATTACCATGGACTTTGTAGTTGGGATTCCACGAACTTCGAAGGGTTTTGATGCTATTTGGGTCATTGTAGATAGATTGACCAAGTCCGCGCACTTCATTCCTGTCAGCACTTCTTATACTTCAGAGCGGTTAGCTGGTATTTACATTAAGGAGATTGTCCGATTGCATGGAGTTCCGATTTCTATTATTTCTGCTAGAGGTACTCAGTTCACATCTCAGTTTTGGAGGGCCGTTCAGAGAGGCATGGGTACTGATGTAGAGTTGTGTACTGCATTTCACTCACAGACCAATGGGTAGTCGGAACGGACTATTCAGATTTTGGAGGACATGTTACGGGCTTGTGTGATTGATTTTTGGTGATTCATAGGATCAGTTCCTTCCACTTGCGAAGTTTGCATATAATAACAACTACCAGTCCAGTATTCAGATGGCCCCGTATGAGGCTTTATATGGTAGGAGGTGTAGATCTCCGGTTGGTTGGTTCGAGCCTGGTGAGGCTAAGTTATTGGGCACATATTTGATTCAGGATGTGTTAGAGAAGGTGAAGTTGATTCAGGACTTCGCACGGCGCAGTCTAGACAGAAGAGTTATGCAGACTGGAAGGTTCGGGATGTGTCTTTTATGGAAGGTGATAAGGTACTACTGAAGGTATCACCCATGAAGGGTGTTATGAGGTTCGGAAAGAGAGGAAAGCTAAGTCCACGGTTTATTGGTCCTTTTGAGGTGCTTCAGAAGGTTGGAGAGGTGGCTTATAGACTTGCCTTGCCACCCAGTCTATCGAGTGTTCATCCGGTATTTCATGTGTCGATGCTCAGAAAATATGTTGGTGACCCGTCTCATGTGTTAGACTTCAGCACAGTTCAACTCAAGGATGATATGTCTTAGAGGTGGAGCCAGTGGCTATTTTGGCTCGCGAGGTCAGAAAATTGAGGTCAAAGGAGATAGCTTCAGTGAAGGTGCAATGGAGAGGTCATCCAGTGGAGGAGGATACTTGGGAGACCGAGGGGGAGATGCAAAGCAGATATCCTCACTTGTTTGGGAATCCAGGTATGTTTCTAGACCCGTTCGAGGACGAACGTTTGTTTAAGAGGGGGAGAAAATAACGACCCGGTCGGTCGTTACGTGAAACATGCATTATTTTCACTATTTCTTCCTTGTTGTAGCTTAGTTAGACTGTTCATGACGTGTTAGAGTTGGTTAGTCCGGGTTCGGAGTGGTTATAGGAGGAATTGAGACACTTAGTCTCTAAAAGTAGCCCTAGAGTTGGAAAAGTCAACTGAGAGTTGACTTATTGGGAAACAACCTCAGAATGCGGATTTTATGGCTCGGATAGCTTCTTTGGGTGATTTGGGACTTAGGAGTGTGTTCAGAATAATTTTGTGATGCCCGGTGTAGAATTAGGCTTGAATTGGCGAAAGTTAGTTTTTGGCGATTTTCGGTCGGCAGTGGAAAATAGGATATTGGGGTCGGAATGGAATTCCGATAGTTGGAACAGGTTCGTAATGTCATTTTGGATATGTTTGCAAAATTTCAGGTCAATCGGAGTTGTTTTGGGTAGTTTCGGCATCGTTGGTGGAATTTAGAAAATTCAAAGTTCATAGGCTTGAATTCGATGTGTTTTTGGAGTTTTGATACTGTGGTTAATCTTTCTAAGGCTTGACTAAGTTTGAATGATCATATATGATGCATTGGTATGTTTGGTTGGGGTCCCGAGGGGCTCGGGATGGTTTCGGATGGTTAACGGGGAGTTGGAATGGTTTTCGCTATTGTTGATGTTTGTTACCGGTGTTTTCGCACCTGCGGAAGGGGAGCCGTAGGTGCGGTCCCGCAGGAGCGGACATGGCTCTGTAGGTGCGGAAGTTTGGGCTGAGTAAGGAGTTTCCGCAGGTGCGGGGTAATTGCCGCATCTGCGAGGCCGCGGGTGTGGGAGGTCGACCGCAAGTGCGAAAGTTGAGGTCCTTGGGATTTTCCGCAAGTGCGCACCTGGGATCCGCAGGTGCGAGTAAGTGGTCGCAGGTGCGGAACCATTGGACAGAAAGTATAAAAGCGTGTCTTCGCAAATTTTAGCCATCTTTCTCAATATTTCATCCGGGTTTGAAGCTTTTGAAGAGGGGATTCAATAGTTCTTCATTGAGGTAAGGTTTTTGGACTCTAAACTCGTTTATATGTGATTAAAGGTCTGATTTATGGTGGAAAATTTGGGAAAAATCACTGCAAATTGGGTAATTAGGGCTTGGGATTAAGAGGCTTTAAAATGGGGATTTGAGGGGTCATTTGGACTTCGAATTCAGTGTTCTTGGTATGTATAGACTCCTAGGAGGACGAGGTTTCTTGTGGTGTAAATTTTATCGAGTTCCGAGACATGGGCTTGGGGGACGGGTTTGGCCAAATTTTGGATTTTTTGAGTATTTTTGATAAATTTCGATTGGGATTAGTTCCTTAGCATATTATGATGATATACTTCTGATTGTTGGTAGATTTGGAGCACTATAAGGCCGAATTTAGAGGCAAGGGCACTGCGGGGTAGTATATTAGCCGGTTTTGAGGTAAGTAACGCTTCCAAACTTGGAACTGAGGGTTCGAAACCCCAAACTATTTGATATTTGATGTTAATTAAGGTGACGCACATGCCAAGTGACGGGCATGCGGGCGTACACCGAATATTTGTAGCCTGGCTCATCCCATGGAACTGTCTAATGGTTATCGCAGGTTGATATTTGTACTGTGAAGGTGGCATTTACCTTGAACGCAATAGAAATCATGCTAAGTATAAATGTTAAGGCTTCACACCGATATGTTCAGACCGGAACGGTCGATTATTGCTGCCTCTATTTATGATTATTGTTTTCATGTACTCAGTCCTGTTATACTATATGTTCCATGCCTCAATCTCGTAAATTGCTAGTTTATTTTATATTATCATTGGTTTGGGCTGATTTTCATATGTTAGAGCATTGTGAGTGGGACTGGAAGGTACTGACTGAGTGAGGCTTGAAGCCTGGTTTTGAGACAGTTATGAGGTCAGACTTCCCACCGCAGCGACCCGGGAATCATGCCTTCGTTGGCTTAATATAGCGCTTGGGCTTATAGGAGCCCCTCCGGAGTCTTTACACCCCCAGTGAGCGCACATATATTGAGGGATGGATCTTCCTTGGACATGGATCTTTTCCGAGTATTATGTTCCGGAGATGGACCTTCTCCGTGGGGATTATGTTCCGGAGATGGATCTTCTCCATGGGGCTGGATCGGCCTTTTTCCTCAGTACTAGGTGACTGTGTCACTTGTGTTTAGGTAATATCCGGGATGGACTTTCCCTGGGCCGGAAGGCTGTATTCTAGTACTGAGTGGACTACCTTCTGAAAGTTTGTTTACTGAGTACACATCATTCTTGATTTCATATGAATTCATGCTGATATGCAGGGCTACGGGCACGAATTGATGCATCTTGTTTATTTTCTGATATATTACTGTCATGTCCAAGTTATATACTGTTGTTCGAATTATCGGAAGTTTAGTCCGTCACCACCTCTCTGCCCGTAGTTTGGTTTCGTTACTACTGAGTTGGTGTACTCATGTTACCCCTTGCACCTTGTGTGCAGATCCAGGTACATCGGGATTCAGCTCTGGTCAGTGAGTAGCATCAGTTTTCATCAGAGTTGACGAGGTAGCAGCTGGCGACCGTGATCTCGTCGTCTCTTCCTTTTCTACCTGTCATATTTATTTTCAGATTATGTTAGTCATTTCTTTTGGGGTTGTATTATGTATTAGCAGCTCATGACTGTGTGACACTGGATCCGGGTTTTTGTAGGATTATGGGTTCCTGATTCTCATAAATTTGTTTTCAAATTCAAACTTACTATTATTATTGATTTCAGACTTGTTAAAAATGGTATTTCTCTAATGAGTGGCTCTAGTTTAGTTTAGATAGGTGGCTGGCCTGATCCCACGACAGGCACCATCACGACTCTGAAATTTGGGTCGTGACAATATTATAAAAATATAAAAGGTCATTTTCGTGTAAAATCAAGTAATTATGCACACATGGGTTATTATTGCAAAGTTATCGCAATATAACCTACAAAGATGTAAATATAATTATGCATAAAATAATTAAAGGCTTTATATAAATATAAATGATAGAATTAAGTAATAAAATTATTATATAATCATTTGTGATGCAATTAATAATTATATAGATAATATAATGATGGAATAAATTAATTTAAAATCCATTAAAATTACAGAAAATTATAGAAAAACACTAATTGATGCTCATGCATTATTTTGAAAGTATATATGCATTTTGGAAATATTATAGGGAAAAATTGGGTATCAACAATACTTTCAGTACAAGTGTAGTTCATCGGCAACAATATCTCTTCAGGTGTGCCACATTCTAGTTGCTTGGCAACTTTTCTCCATCTTGATTCTCCGATTCGTGTTATCCTTTTCCGACGATAGCTGAAAGTCGGTAGGGGCCTTCCCATATTAGACCTAGCTTCCCGACATTGAGTTCCCTGGTGTTTTGAGTTACTTTCCTTAAAACCAAGTCTCCCACTTTGAAATAGCGGAGGTTGGCTCATCGATTGTAATATATTTCTATTCTCTGCTTTTGAGATGCCATCCTTATATGTGCCAAGTCCCTGCGTTCATCAAGCAGCTCCAAATTGACCAACATTTCTTCATTATTTGCCTCTTCATTTGCCTGGAAGTATCTCAAGGTAGGTTCCCTACTTCCACCGCGATCATGGCTTCTTCTCCGTACACAAGGGAGAAAGGAGTCTCGTGCTCGATTTGGCTGTTGTTCGATACGCCTATAATACATCGGGAAGCTCGTCGAGACATTTTCCTAGCTGCTTCTAATCTCTTTTTGAGATTTTGTATAATCACTTTTTTCGTTGATTCCACTTGACCTTTTATTCTCGTATGATAGGACAAAGATGTGATCCTTTTGGTTTTCAAGTCTTCAAGTAACTTCATGACCTTTGCGCCTATAAATTGTGGCCTGTTGTCGTCGGCTACTTCTTTTGGTATCCCAAATCTGCAAATTATGTTCTCTCACAAGAAATCTACCACCTTACATTCACCGATCTTCTGATAAGGACCTGCTTCAACCTACTTAGAAAAATAGTCAATTAAAATCAAAAGAAACCTTACCTTATAAGAGACCGGCGACAGTGGTCCGAAGATATCCATTCCCCACTTCATGAACGGCCATGGAGACAAAACTGGATTTAATGGTTCTGCTGGTTGATGTACCAATGGTGCGTAGCATTGACACCTATTGCATATTGGAACAAAAGCTTTGGCGTCTTGTTCCATTCGGGGTCAATAATATACTTCCCTTACCAATTTTAGTACTAAGGAAGCTACGCCTGAATGATCACCACAGATCCCTTCGTGGACTTCTCGCATAACATAATTAGCTTCGAAGGCTCCCTAACATCGGGCCTTGGAAAGATTTCTTGTACAATTGGCCTCTTTTAAAAATATATTGTGCTGCTTTAGTGCGCAGTGCTCGGGATGCCTTGGGATCTTAAGGAAGCTTTCCGTGCTCGAGGCAATCAATGATCTCATTCCTCCAATTCCAGACCAAATTACTCGTGTTTACCTCGTAGTAGATATCTAAGTCCATAATAGAGTGCATAAGTTGTATGACCATACCGGAGTCTGATCCCTTCATTTCCGTTGACGAGCCAAGGTTAGCTAATGCCCGCTTCTGCATTTTCTTCCCTCGAGATATGCATAATTGACCACTCCTGGAATCGAGAAAGCAGAGCCTGAACCTTCACTACATATTGCTGCATGCGTTCCTCTTTGGCTTCGAAGATCCCATAGACCTGATTTACCACCAGGTGAGAGTCACATTTTATTTTGTATGACCACAGAATCTAGTCCTCGGGCAAATTCGAGTCCTGCGATCAAAGCTTCATGCTTCACTTCATTGTTAGTCAGAGGAAACGATCTTATGGCCTGTCTTAGGGTTTCTCCTGAAGTCGTGGTTAATACTATGCCAAGACCGAACTGTTTTATGTTGGAATCCCCGTCCGTAAATAAGTTCCAAACTCATGATGTCAATTTTGACACCATCACTGCTTCTTTGGTTTCCAGAGGCAACAATCCCGGACTGAAGTTGGCCAAAACTTGTGACTTAATCGCAGTCCTAGGTTTATATTCTATGTCAAATTCACTCATTTCGACGGCCCATTTGGCCAGCCTACCCCAAAGTTCGGGTTTCTGAAGGATATTCCGCAGGGGAAAGGTGGTCACCACAACTATCAGGTGACACTGGAAATAAGCCTTAGCTTTCGAGTGGTGACTACGAGGGCTAAGGCCAACTTCTCTAAATGTGGGTAGCGAGTTTCTACTCCTGTTAAAATTCTACTAACGTAATAAATGGGAAATTATGTACCTTGGTCCTCACGGAATAAAACAGTGCTTACTACTACCTCCAAGACTTCTAGGTGGATTAATAATTTTTTGCCTTTCTCCGACTTCGATAATAACAAAGGACTAGACAAGTACCTTTTCAAATCCCTCAAAGCCTGCTGACATTCTGGGGTTCATTCGAAGTTGTTCTTATTTTTTAGTAGCGAGAAACATAATGGCATTTATCAGAAGACCAGGAAAATAACCTATTTAAAGTGGTCAATCTCCCCGTGAGCCTTTTAACCTCTTTTACGCTTGATAGTTGGTCCGATATTTCTTCGATGGCTTCGATTTTATTGGGGTTAACCTCAATCCCACTTTGTGACACCATGAATCCTAGGAACTTGCCAGAGCTGACCTAGAATGCACACTTCTCGGGGTTAAGCTTTATGTTATGCTTCCTTAGGATGTCAAAAGCCTCTTGCAAGTGTTTAAGAATATCACATGCGTTCAAAGACTTAACAAGCATATCGTCTATAAAATCTTCCATGGTTTTCCCTATCTGTTTTTCAAACATTTTGTTTACGAGCCGATGATAAGTGGCTTCAACATTCTTTAGTATGAAGGGCATCACATTCTAGCATTATGTGCCGAAATTCATTATGAACGAAGTTTTTCCCTGATCCTCCGGGTTCATATTAAATTGGTTGTACTTGGATTAAGCATCGAGGGAACTCATTAACTCATGCCCGACCGTTGCATCAATTATTTGATCAAAGTTCTGCAATGGGAACGAGTCCTTTGCACACGCCTTATTTAAGTCCTTATAGTCTACGCACATGGAAAATTTATTATTCTTCTTTGGAACTACTACTATGTTAGCTAGCCAGTCTGGATACTTTACCTCTCGTATTGATCCGATATCAAGTAGGCGAGTTACCTTTTCTTTGATGAATTTGTTTCTGGTCTCGGCAAAAGGATGTTTTTTCTGTCTTACCGGAGGAATACCCCGACCATTTTTGGCGGGATACCGGTCCTATCTGTATGCGACCACGCAAAACAATTGACGTTAAATTTAAGAAATTCAATAAATCCAGACCTTAGTTCTAGATGCAGTCCTAGCCCTACGTGGAATTTCCTCTCTAAGAACTTTTAGAATAATTCGACTTGCTCAATCTCTTCTGTTGTGGATTTTGTTGCATCTATCTCTTCTGGTACCTAGAAATACCTTGGCACCTTATAAGATTCCGATGCCTCTTCCCTCTGGTTGGCTTCGCTTGACTCGGGAGCAGGCACCGGTTCCTATAATTTCTATGTTGCATGCTCTTTCCCTTTGCTACTGGAGACCGAAATTGCATTCATCTCCCTTGTCGCGTGTTGGTCACTTCTTCTTTGTTTAATTCCCTTGGAATTCAGGAATTTCAGCAACTGGTGATATGTTGATGGCACAACCTTCATCTCGTGCAACCATGGTCTTCACAAGATAATATTGTAGCTCATATCACCATCTACCACATCGAAAAGGGTCATCTTCATCACCCCTTCGGCATTCGTGGGCAGCCGGATCTCTCCTCAAGTTGTCACACTTGCTAGGTTAAACCTCACGAGGATTTTTGTGGATGAAATGATGCTTCCGGTGAGCTTGGCTTGCTCCAATACCCTCTGTTGTATAATACTGGCCGAAATCCCTGGATCCACCAGTGTAAATATCTAATTTTTGCTCTTTCTTTTCTCCTACATTGTACCTTTTTAGGTTTGTTTTGTGTGTGTTTGTAGAATTTTGAATTAGATTTCTTAAATGTTGAGTGATGGGGATAAAGGAATTTGGTCTTGTCATTTTAAAGCACAAATTGGCCCAAAACATGGACCAATTCATTGGCCCAAGAGTACCTGACCCACCCAAGATTCATGCCCCTACCAGACATGCCAAAACGACGTAGTTTCACTTAAGTAGATGAGATTGAATCTAAGTCACCCATCTTAATTTGATCCAATGGCCATAAATCACCATTATCTTTGGTATTTAAAAACCTCACTTCCTAATTTTCCCCCTATTTTTCCCTATTTTCTATTCTCCTCTCCCCCTTTCTTCTTCCTCTCTCTTCTCTTTCACCTCTCTGCCGGACCCGCCACTGACGCCTCTCATCTGCCGTCGGAAATCTCCCACCGACGGCGGCCATCCTCCAAACACCCCCAAATTACACCAATATTCTCCTCTCCTCACCCTCTTTCTAGATCCACAACCCAAATCCCCCAAACCTCCATCAAAAATTGACAAAATCAAACCCTAGTTGCGCCACCACCACTGCTGCCGCCTCCCGCCGTCCAAACTTCCCCAAATTTTTCACCATTTCTTTCTCTCAACCTTCTCTCCACGAATCCAAGCCCCATTTCCTTCAAACCCCTCCCAAAACCTGCACCATCACTAGCTGCTGCTATCACCGCCGACCCGCCGCCACTTCCACACCACTTAATCTCTACCTTGGGCCATTTTGAGCTCAAAGACACTCATTTCCTTTTGGCGAGACGCTAAAACTCATTTGTATTGGCGTTTTCCTGAAAGAAACGCATGTTTCGGGGTTGAAAGGTGGCTAATTGATGTCCCCAACATCTTCTCATTTGCTCGAGTCGGCTCAAATATCGCCGTGTGGTAAAACCCTACCTCCCTTTCTTTTTATTTTATTTCTTTCCTTTTCTACTTTTGTTTTTGATTTAGGTTTAGGTTTTGTTTGATTTCTTCGCTAGTTTTTGTAACGACCCGACTGGTCGTTTGCGTTATCAGACCCCGTTCCCCTAAATGAAACTTTCCATAGTGGCTTATTTTGATTTATGACTTGCGGGGGCGGGTGGTCCGGGATTCGAAAGTGTTTATAGTGCTATCGGAACACTTGGTTCCTTAAGGTTGGCCTTTAAGGACAAGTTTGACTTTGGTCAACATTTTGGGTAAACGACCTCGGAATCGAGTTTCGACGATTTTGGTAGCTTCGTATGATGATTTCGGACTTGGGCGTATGTTCGGAATGGGTTTTGGATGAACCGAGAGCGTTTCGGCGCTCAATATCGAAATAAGAATTTCCTTAAGTTAATATTGTGGTTTGGGACTTGTTTTTGTGTTATCGAGATCCAAATGGAATTTCGAGACCGAGAATAGTTCTGTTATGTCACTTATAACTTTCCTGCAAAATTTGGTGTCATTCCGAGTAGTATAGGTCAGTTCGGCGCATTGTTAGCGAATTCTAGAACTGTAAGTTCAAAGTTTGATTCAATTTGGTTTTGGGGTCGAATTCTTAGTTTCGTTGTTGTTTTTCACGTTCCAAAAATTCGAGCGAGTTCGTATCATAAATACTGACTTGCCAGTGCCTTTGGACGGGGTCCTGAGGGGCTCGGGTGAGTTTCGGACCCCTCGGAGTTAAATGCAAACACAAGAATTTATGTGTCTGGTTTCCTTCTATGTGTTTGCGGTTGCTCGGCCGCATTCGCATATAAGGATCTGGGCAGGGGTGAAAATTTTCCCTATGCGTTCGCATAGGTGCTCCGCGTTCGCATAGGCTAGGGCATTGGGNAAATGGCCCTGGCCATTTGTTCATCGCGAACGCACTGCCTCTGATGCATTCGCATAAAAGGGGCAGCTGGGCAGTGTGTTTTTATAATGGGATTTAATTCGTTTCCTCATCTTCTTCTTCTTCTTCTTTGGGGCGATTTTCAGCATTCAAGAGGAGAAAACGACCTAGTTATTGAAGGTAAGTAAATTCTACTCTAAAATTAGTTTCACGCATGGATTACAAGCTAAATTAACTACCTAATTAGTGAAAACTAAGGATTTGGGGTAGTAACCTAGGGCTTTTGAAAATGTAGAAAATCACCCGTCAATTAGCTATAAAATCAAGTAAAAATCATGTATTAATGATCCTTAGGCTATGGGTGAGTGTTTGCTTCGAGAATATTTGGAATCCGAGCATGCGGGCCCGGGGTTGGATTTTAGGTTTTCTTCAAGAATGATGAATTTGACTAAGTACTAGGAGAATTTCATGCTTTGAGTAAATTGATATATTTGTATAACATTTGGCTAGTTTCGAGTTCGTAGGTGTCGAGTTTGGAGTTTCGGGTGCGTTCTTGACTCGGAGAGTAGGTTCGACGCGAGGTCAGTCTCCTTTCTAACCTTGTAAGAGGGAACTGTCCCCCTAGGTGATTTAAATGCTATATGTGATAATATTTGGGGGCTACATACGTACAAAGTGACGAGAGTCTGTACATAGCGGCTATTACTATTATGCCAGGGTAGTTAGGCCCACATCATGCCTTGTGTTTTACTTGATATGAACTATATGCTTAATAAATTAAATGTTACATGGTGCTTACTTCCCTATGGTCATGGAATTTTAGAAAACTTGTAAGGAATGGTTCACTGAAAAGTAATTTAAAAAGGAATAATGTGTGTGTATGTGACCGCTACGCAATTTACATTCAGTGAGCGTAGTGTGATTTCCCCCACTCTTATGGGAACGGGCCGTACGCCGCGGCGGATTGAGAGATGCACTTTTGGTGTGGGCCCTTCGATCCTCGGCAGTGCATAGAGAGGATTGAGAGATGCACTTTTGGTTCGGGCCGTTCGATCCTCGGCAGTGCATAGATGTGAGTACTTTATGGAAAGGTGCACTTATGGTTCGGGTCGTTCGACCCTCGGCAGTGCACGGACATGACTATCTTATTACTCCGGCCAGTTGTCCTTACCCTGCATGCGCATGATTTATTTGTTACTAAATTCATGAACATCGATTTGACAGATATTTGGGGGAAGGTGAAGTAGTAATTGTTTTATTCATTCCCAGTACTTCCTTGGATTTCAACGCCTTATATATACTTGTTGCTTCACTTCCTTTACATGCCTACCGTTTTCATCATATTCGTTTAAATTATCTTGTTGGACCTTAGTGAGTGTCATGTCGACCTCTCGTCACTACCTCTTCGAGGTTAGGCAGGATACTCACTGGGTACATATATATTTATGTACTCATGCTATGCTTCTGTACTTAATTGTACAGGTTCTGAGGCTGTACATATGGTTGTCGGACCGGAGCTTGACTTTGATTATAGACGGACCTGACTTCACGGTGAGCTGCTTTTATCCTTGCGATCTCCGGCAGCACTATGGGGTTTCTTTTGCTTATTTCCCGTCTATTTCCTTCAGACAATGGGGCGGTATATTATATCTTTTCTATATTCTGTTAGTATGCACGTAGGACTTGCGACACTAGTTTCTGGAACACACGTGATAATTATCATGGATTTTGGGTTTGTATATATATTGGATCACGCCTCTTCATGACTACTTTTGATTAATAACTGGCCAATTATCCTTGTCGATTCATGTTTTAAGTTTTAAAAACTGAGTATATGTTGAAATGTTTAATCTAATAAGAAAGAACCCTTAGTAAGTTGAGTGTTGGCTTGCCTGAACACGCTGTTGGGTGCCATCACGACCTAAGATAGGATTTTGGGTCGTGAAAACATGGTATAAGAGCATTAGGTTCACGTAAGTCTCACGAGTCACGGGGAAACCCAGTAGAGTCTTGCAGATCGGTACGGAGACGTCTGTACTTGTCTTTAGGAGGCTATAGGGTGTTAGGAAACCTCTCTTTGTTCTTACTCTATCGTGCAGTCGATGATTTACTAAATTCATTCTTCTATTCTCTCACAGATGGTGAGGACACGTGCATCTGATGTTCCAGACCCAGGAAGGGCCGCTACCCCCGTTGTCCGAGGCTGCGGCAGAGGCCGGGGGAGGGCACTGACACGCGGTAGGGGACGAGGGCGTCCCAGAGCTATTTCGGTTCCGCCACCAGAGGACCCTATTATAGAGGAGCAGGACGATGTGCCTCCAGCAGATCCTGCTCCAGTAGACTTCATGACTGCGCCAGGCTTCCAGGCAGTCATGGGCCGTATGATGAGATTTATGGACACTATGTCCCAGGCTGGTTTATTTCCAGCAGATCCTGCCACTTCTCAGGAAGGAGGGGGAGTCCAGACTCCTACCGCCCAAGCTGCAGGCCAGACAACATCATTACATCATACCCGGGGTACACTGCCCGTGGGTGGGGTCCAGCCTGTTACAGCAGCACCTGAGCCCAGACCAGCTGCGGACGGCGATCCATAAAAGTTATTGGATAGATGGACTCGATTGCACCCTCCAGTATCTGGGGGTGAGCGAGGCGAGGATGCCCAGGACTTTGTGGACAGGTCCAGGGACAGACCGCACAACATGAGGATACTAGAGTCCCATGGAGTGGATTTCACTACCTTCCAAATGGAGGGCAGAGCGCGTAGGTGGTGGCAGTCCTATATTCTCAGCAGGCCAGCGAATTCTCCTCATGTCACTTGGGAGCAGTTCACGTAGATGTTTCTAGATAGATATATCCCACCCTCTGAGAAGGAAGAGCTACGGTATCAGTTTGAGCGGCTAGAGTAGGGACAGATGTCAGTGACAGATTATGAGGCCATATTTTCAGAGTTGTCTCGCCATGCACTCATGATACTACCTACTGATGCAGAGAGGGTACGGAGGTTTGTGGTTGGGTAGCATCCAGGTATTAGGGCCACCATGGCCCGAGAGGTGGAGATGGGTACTCCTTATCAGCTCATGGTAGAGATTGCTCTCAGGATCGAGGGGTACCGGTCGAGGATCAGGGAGCACGGGTAGCAGGACAAGAGGGCTAGATTCTCTGGAGATTTCAGAGGTGACCCAGCTAGGGGAAGAGGTCATTTTAGCATCAGCCCAGCAGGCCTTTATATTCAACACCTCCACCACCTCCCTGAGGTGTTCCAGCGAGGCCTCATTTCAGTGCCATGCTAGAGCGTTCCTATCATCCTCCAGCCATTCAGAGTTCACCCAATAGTTATCCCAGTCATCCGAGATCCTCCGACCCCTACTTCAATGCTATGCCAGAGGGACATCGCCCTCCGGCCGTTCAGGGTTCTTCTTCGGGGCATCAGACTATGGCACCTGGGAGTTGTTATAAGTCTGGAGAGCCATGTCATATGAGGAGGCAATGTCCCAGGTTTTGGGGCAAGGCCTTACATCAGGGGTATCGGTCGATGGGTCCAGCACTAGCAGTCCGGCCACCTAGAGGCAGAGGACAGGTCGGCAAGGGTCGTCCTAGAGGTGGAGGCCACTCAGGGGCAGGTCAGACAGCTTTTTTTCACCCTGGTGGAGCTCAGTCTTCCGGTACTCCAGCCAGGTTCTATGCCATTCTGGCCAGATCAGATGCAATGGCCTCAGACACCATGATCACAGGTATTATCTCAGTATGTGGTAGAGATGCTTCAATATTATTTGATCCAGGATCCACCTATTCATATGTTTCAGCATTATTTGCTCATATTCTAGATGCTCCTCGGGAGTCCTTGGGTTCTTCAATATATGTGTACACTCCTGTGGGCAATTCTATGGTGGTAGACCGGATTTATCGGTCTTGTGTGATCACCTTCTGTGGGTTCGAGACTAGAGCGGACCTTTTATTGCTCGACATGGTTGATTTCGAGATTATTTTAGGCATGGATTGGCTATCTCCTTATCGTGACGTGCTATATTGCCATACCAAGATGGTTACTTTATCCATGCTAGAGTCGTCTAGGCTAGAGTGGAGAGGTTCCTCAGTTAGTGCAGCCAACCGGGTTATTTCATTCCTGAAGGCTCGACATATGGTCGAGAAGGGTTGTCTGTCCTACCTCGCTTATGTGCGGGACACCACGACGACGATTGATTCAGTGCCAGTTGTTCGAGAGTTTGCTGATGTATTTCTTTCAAACCTTCCAGGCATGCCTCCAGATCGTGGTATTGATTCCTGCATTGATTTAGCTCCAGGACCCATCCTATATCTATTCCTCCGTACTGTATGGCTCCGAAAGAGTTGAAGGAGCAGCTTGATGAGTTGTTTGCTAAGGGGTTCATCAAACTGAGTGTATCGCCGTGGGGTGCTCCAGTTCTCTTCGTGAAGAAGAAGGATGGGTCCATGCGGATGTGTATTGATTACCGCCAGTTGAACAAAGTCACCATTAAGAACAAGTAGCCTTTGCCGCGCATCGATGATTTGTTTGACCAGTTGCAGGGTGCTAGGGTGTTTTCTAAGATTGATTTGAGATCAGGATATCATCAGTTGAAGATTCGGGCTTCAGATGTTCCGAAGACTGCTTTTCGTACGAGATATGGCCATTATGAGTTCCTGGTGATGTCCTTTGGCTTGAGTAATGCCCCAGCAGCATTCATGGACTTGATGAATAGGGTGTTCAGGTAGTATATTGATTCCTTTGTCATTGTCTTCATAGATGACATCTTGATTTACTCACGTAGCCTGGGTGAGCACGAGCAGCATTTGAGAGTTGTGCTCCAGACCTTGCGGGAACAGAAGCTATATGCTAAGTTCTCCAAGTGTGAGTTCTAATTGGATTCTGTAGCACTCCTGGGGCATGTAATATCCGGAAAGGGTATCAAGGTTGATCCTCAGAAGATCGAGGCAATTCAGAGTTGGTCGCGTCCTACATCAGCTACAGAGATCAGGAGCTTTTTGGGCCTAGCAGGCTATTATCGCCGATTTGTGGAGGGGTTCTCTTCTATTGTAGCTCCATTGACCAGATTGACTCAGAATAATTCCCCGTTCCGATGGTCTGACGAGTGTGAGGCGAGCTTTCAGAAGCTCAAGGCAGCATTGACCTCAACACCAGTTCTAGTATTGCCTTCCGGTTTTGGGATGTATACAGTATATTATGACGCTTCGCGCGTTGGTTTGGGATGTGTGTTGATGTAGGACGGGAGAGTTATTGCTTATGCTTCGAGCCAGCTGAAGGTTCATGAGAAGAATTACCCTGTGCACGACTTGGAGTTGGCGATTTTTCATGCTCTTAAGATTTGGAGGCACTACTTGTATGGAGTGTCCTGTGAGGTTTATACAGACCACCGTATCTTGCAGAACTTGTTCAAGCAGAGGGATCTTAATTTGAGGCATCGCAGATGGCTTGAGTTATTGAAGGATTATGATATCACCATTCTATATCATCCGGGCAAGACAAATATGGTAGCGGATGCTCTGAGCAGGAGGATGAAGAGTATGGGTAGCTTGGCTTATATTGCAGCAGAGGAGAGACCTCTAGCCTTGGACATTCAGTCCTTGGCTAATTTTCTGGTGAGACTAGACCTTTCGGAGCCTCGTCGAGTTCTTGCACATGTGGTTGCTCAGTCTTCGTTATTGGGGGAGATTAAGGCTCGGCAGTATGATGATCCGTGTTTGGC
>ML393668.1:21582-35859 GCA_005239525.1 Nicotiana knightiana
AATGTTGATGGCCTGAGGGAGAGGATTCTAGAGGAGGCACACAGTTCTCGGTATTCTGTTCATCCTGGTGCTACGAAGATGTATCGTGATTTGAAGAAGCATTACTGGTGGAGGCGGATGAAGAGGGACATTGTGGAGTATGTGACCAGGTGTCTTAATTTCCAGCAGGTGAAGTATGAGCACCAGAGGCCAGGAGGCCTACTTCAGCAGATGCCCATTCCTGAGTGGAAATGGGAGCGCATCACTATGGACTTCGTGGTCGGGTTACCTTGGACTTTGCGGAAGGTTGACGTGGTTTGATTCATTGTGGATAGATTGACCAAATCGGCACATTTCATTCCAGTAACTACTACTTATACTTCTGAGAGGTTGGCCCAGATCTACATTCGGGAGATAGTCCGGTTGCATGATGTGGCGGTGTCCATTGTATCAGATCGAGGTCCTCAATTCACCTTGCACTTCTGGAGAGCATTGCATAGTGAGATGGGTACCCAGATAGATCTCAGCACAACATTTCACCCTTAGACTGATGGTCAGTCGAAGCATACGGTTCAGATATTGGAAGACATGCTCAGGGCATGTGTGATTGACTTCGGAGGTCAGTGGGACCAGTTCCTGCCTTTGGCTGAGTTTGATTACAATAATAGTTATCAGTACAGCATTGAGATGGCACCATTTGAGGCTTTGTATGGTCGGCGATGTTGTTCTCCTATCGGGTGGTTTGAGCCTGGCGAGGCTAAGTTATATGGCACCGACCTGGTGAGAGATGCTTTGGAGAAAGTGAAGTTGATTCAGGAGAGGCTCCGCACAGCACAGTCCAGACAGAAGAGTTACGCGGATTAGAGGATGCGTGATGTATCATTTATGGATGGAGACAAGGTTTTGTTGAAAGTCTCGCCTATGAAGGGTATTATGAAGTTTGGGAAGAAGGGCAAGCTAAGCTTGAGGTTTATAGGTCCCTTCGAGGTGTTGAGACGAGTTGGGGAGGCTGCTTATGAGCTGGCCAACAGAGCAAGAGACTCCAAGCAAGCAAACTATATCATAGATACGAAAGTTTTCCTACAAAAGGGCTGGCTATTTCCAAGCTACACTAACAGTTAATTTGCTTGTAGTCGCAACAGTTTTCCTACCAAAGGGGTTGGCTTCATCCGATTTTTCATGTATCCATGCTCCGGAGGTACCACGCCGACTTCTCTCACGCGGTTGATTTTAGCACTATTCAGTTGGATGAGAGGTTAGGCTACGAGGAGGAGCCAGTTGCTATTATTTATAGACATGATCGCCAGTTGAGGTCCAAGAGAGTTTCTGCAGTGAAGGTCCAGTGGAGGGGCCAACCAGTCGAGAAAGCGACCTGGGATTCGGAGGAGGACATGCGGAGCAATTATCCACACTTATTCAGTACTTCAGGTATGATTCTAGACCCGTTCGAGGACGAACGTTTGTTTAAGAGGTGGAGAATGTAACGACCCGACCATTCGTTTTGTGTTATCGGACCCCGTTCCACTAAATGAAACTTCCCATAGCTGCTTATTTTCATTTATGACTTGCGGGAGGGGGTGGTCCGGGATTCGGAAGTGTTTAGATTGCTATAGGAACACTTGGTTCCTTAAGGTTGGCCTTTAAGGCCAAGTTTGACTTCGGTCAACATTTTGGATAAACGACCTCGGAATCGAGTTTCAATGATTTCGGTAGCTTCGTATGATGATTTCTGACTTGGGCGTATGTTCGGAATGGGTTTTGGATGACTCGGGAGCGTTTCGGTGCCCAATATCGAAATAAGAATTTCCTTAAGTTAATATTGTGGTTTGGGATGTGTTTTTGTGTTATCGAGGTCTGAACGGAATTTCGAGACCGGGAATAGTTCCGTTATGTCACTTATAACTTGCCTGCAAAATTTGGTGTCATTCCGAGTAGTATAGGTCGGTTCGGCGCATTGTTAGCGAATTCTAGAACTTTAAGTTCAAAGTTTGATTCAATTTGGTTTTAAGGTCGAATTATTAGTTTCATTGTTGTTTTTCATGTTCCGAAAATTCGAGCGAGTCCTTATCATGAATAAAAACTTGCCAGTGCCTTTGGACGGTGTCCCGAGGGGCTCGGGTGAGTTTCGGACCCCTCGGAGTTAAATGCAAAACACCAGAATTTATGTGTTTGGTTTTCTTCTATGCGTTCGCGGTTGCTCTGCCGCGTTCACATATAAGGATCTGGGCTGGGGTGAAAATTTTCCCTATGCGTTCGCATAAGGTAGGGCATTGGGCTAGACCAGCTTAGCCCTTACTCAGTGCGTTTGCACCCCCCCCCCCATCCGCGTTCGCGTAGGTCTAGCCAAGCTAGCCTCCGCGTTCGCGAAGACCTCTCCGCGTTCGCAGAGAAGGCCTCAACAGGCCCTGGCCATTTGTTCATCGCGAACGCGCCCCTGATGCGTTCGCATAGAAGGGGCAGTTGGGCAGTGTGTTTTTATAACGGGATTTAATTCATTTCCTCATCATCATCATCTTCTTCTTCTTCTTCTTCTTCCTTGGGGCGATTTTCAGCATTCAAGAGGGGCAAACGACCTAGTTATTGAAGGTAAGTAAATTCTACTCTAGTATTAGTTTCATGCATGAATTACAAGCTAAATTAACTACCTAATTAGTGAAACTAAGGATTTGCGGTAGTAACCTAGGGCTTTTGAAAATGTAGAAAATTACCCGTCAATTAGCTATAAAATCAAGTAAAAATCATGTATTAATGATCCTTAGGCTATGGGTGAGTGTTTCCTTCGAGAATATTTGGAATCCGAGCATACGGGCTCGGGGTTGGATTTTAGGATTTCTTCAAGAATGATGAATTTGACTAAGTACTAGGAGAATTTCATGCTTTGAGTATAAATTGATATATTTATATAACATTTGGCTCGTATTGAGTCCGTGGGTGTCGAGTTTGGAGTTTCGGGCGCGTTCTTGACCCGGAGAGAAGGTTCGATGCGAGGTGAGTCTCCTTTCTAACCTTGTAAGAGGAAACTGTCCCACTAGGTGATTTAAATGCTATATGTGATAATATTTGGGGGCTACGTACGTACAAAGTGACGAGAGTCCGTACGTAGCGGCTATTACTATTATGTCCGGGTAGTTAGGCCCACATCATGCCTTGTGTTTTACTTGATATGAACTATATGCTTAATAAATTAAATGTTACATGCTGCTTACTTCCCTGAGGTCATGGAATTTGGGAAAACTTGTAAGGAATGGTTCACTGAAAAGTAATTTAAAAAGGAATAATGTGTGTGCATGTGACCGCTTCGCAATTTACATTTCGCGAGCGGCGTGTGATTTCCCCCACTTTTATGGGAACAGATCATACGCCACGGCGGATTGAGAGATGCACTTTTGGTTCGGGCTGTTCGATCCTCGGCAGTGCATAGAGAGGATTGAGAGATGCACTTTTAGTTCGGGCCGTTCGATCCTCTGCAGTGCATAGATGTGAGTACTTTATGGAAAGGTGCACTTATGGTTCGGGCCGTTCGACCCTCGGCAGTGCACGGACATGACTATATTATGACTCTGGCGGTTGTCCTTACCCTGCATGCACATGATTTATTTGTTACTAAATTCATGAGCATCGATTTGACAGATATTTGGAGGAAGGTGAAGTAGTAATTATCTTATTCATTTCCAGTACTTCCTTGGATTTCAGTGCCTTATATATACTTGTTGCTTCACTGCCTTTACATGCCTACCGTTTTCATCATATTCTGTTAAATTATCTTGTTGGACCTTAGTGAGTGTCATGTCGACCTCTCGTCACTACCTCTTCGAGGTTAGGCGGGATACTCACTGGGTACATATATATTTATGTAATCATGCTACGCTTCTGTACTTAATTGTACAGGTTCTGAGGTTGGTGCATTTGGTTGTCGGACTGGAGCTTGACTTTGATTATAGACGGACCTGACTTCACGGTGAGCTACTTTTCTCCTGGTGATCTCCGGCAGCACCATGGGGTTTCTTTTGCTTGTTTCTCGTCTATTTCCTTCAGACAGTGGGACTGTATATTATATTTTTTGTATATTCTATTAGTATGCCCGTAGGACTTGTGACATTAGTTCCTGGCACATACGTGATAGTTATCATGGATTTTGGGTTTGTATATATATTGGCTCACACCTCTTCATGACTGCTTTTGATTAATAACTGGCTAATTATCCTTGTTGATTCATGTTTTAAGTTTTAAAAACTGAGTATATGTTGAAATGTTTAATCTAATAAGAAAGAACCCTTAGTAAATTGAGTGTTGGCTTGCTTGACCCTGCTGTTGGGCGCCATCACGACCTAAGATAGGTTTTTGGGTCGTGACAGTTTCGGTCATTGCTGATTCGTTTGGCTGCATTAGTGTATTTTGAAATAGTCGTATTGTCTAATCGCTGGTCGTTTGTTACTATTAATTGTTGTCCGATAGTACAGCGATGCTATGTTAAATATGTTTTGTGCAATATGTTATAACTTCACCCACCCTACGTTTATTTGCATAAGTTGAATTGATTTTAATATAGTTCATTTGAATGCTCAATTTGGTTGTAATCCAAGTATGTTTGCCTTATCAATTTAATCAATTCTAGTTACTTGTTCTTGATTTGTTTTAAATTACATAGGTTGATACTAATATTGTAAAAATCTGAAGTTTAGATATTTATCATAAAATAGGGTACTAGTAGCCTACTTTTTACTAGTAGAGTGGTTAAAATGATATTTTTTTCTCCTTGCTTCTGCTATAGCAGATTTTCAGGCTGTCCTTTCACCTTTTGGATAGTCTTTGAAGAGTGTTTAGCACACAAAGTCAGTCCTTTTGGACAGACTTTTGCTGAGCCAAAATCTGCCCAAAAAGTGACTTTATTTGCCTATTTAAGGGGTTGCTCTTCACACACTTGAGACACACACTCTATCTTACACTTCCATACATCTTTAGAATTGCTTGAACACACAAAAACATAAAATAAAAAAATCAGCAGTTGAAACATCCTTTAGTAAGCTGAAATTGTGAGATTTAGGAGTGAATCTTAGAGTGCAAACTTTTATAAAAGTATAAGTCTTCTTTAGAGTTTGGTTCTGGGTTTCTTCTCTAAGTTTTTGGGCTGTTCAAACGCGAATTTGCTGCTTGTTTTGCTATTGTTTTATGCTGCTTTTGTTGCCGAGCTTCCATTCTTCATTGCTGTATTTATTATTCTGCGAACCAGGTAACTCTTTAATCTTATGTTGCAGATATTTTTCACATTAACAAAAAGATTTGAACTCATCTTGACTGATGAGAACATATCCATCTAGATAAATGAATGCTAGATAATTTTCTTGATTGTTTAAGTATATCTTGTTGGATTCATATGTAAAAATGAATCCCTAAATGTTCAAATACTCTTTATTCATGTGTTAATTGACTTTACTACCTATTATAGTTTTGATGCATATAAAATGAGATGTTTCAAGTAGGTTGTAATGTGATTAAGGATTATTTTTGCACCTTGTGCAATTCTGGCAAGTTTATGTAAGGCTATTCCTCAAAGAAAAGAACAAAAGAGACATGCCTGAAACCTTTAGATATTGTGATAAAATTTAGATTTTACATGTGACCATCTCTTCTAGGACCTTGGATTTTTGGTAGAAAGTGGCTAGATCATCAATAAGTGGTTGGGATTGCTAGCTAAAAAAGGAATAGTTTGAGCAAAAGAGGCCAGACTCGCAATTTAGCCCAGGCGGGATGTCTTAGCAAGTCAGCAGTTGAAAGCCATTGGGCTTTCAGCTTGTGCCCATTTTTGGAGCCCAATAATTGGCCAAGGCGGATTCTGTCCAACATGCCCAATGCCTTTAAGAAGTCTATAAATATTTTGCCCATTCTTTTGTATAGATATTGGCCCAATGCCACAACTAAATAAGCAAATTGGCCACTTTCTCAACAAATAATATGATCCATCTTCAAAAATAATACCAGATTAGTTGAATAAACTTATTAGGAATCAGTTAATTTTCATGATGTGTAATAATAATCCAATAACTTAAGTACCTTTAATTAATTTAAATGCTAGGCAACTAGTAGGTGCATTTTAACTTTTTCATTCACAAACTCGCTTGCGTAGCATGATATTAACATTTAATATTTTAATTCAATAATCTCATACCATTTCTACCAGCTTTAATTAATTTCAAATTTAATTAATCCTTTTTTCTAAAATCGCGGATTCGCTTGCGTAACGTGATAGTTAATATTTAATTTATTTCTTTAAGTATAGTAACGTTTTCAAAAGTAATAATATACTAATAATCCTTATCATAATTATGGATTCGCTTTCGTAGTGGTGTTATAATAAAATTAGTAAATTTCTTCTTGATCATGCATTCGCTTGTGTAGTGTGGTTATGACATTTGATTATTCAAAAACTTCTTTAATTTTTCTAAT
The DNA here is from genome assembly GCA_005239525.1 of Nicotiana knightiana. NCBI lineage: Eukaryota > Viridiplantae > Streptophyta > Magnoliopsida > Solanales > Solanaceae > Nicotiana > Nicotiana knightiana. The sequence goes on from ML393668.1 coordinate 28,006, forward strand.
AATCCGAAAATAAAAGTGGATAGGTAAACATGAAAATCATATAAATCACAATTTATCCAAAATTAATTCCAGCCAAGTTTAAGTCAATAAAGCGACCATGCTAGAACCACAGGACTGGGGGAATGCCTTACACCTTCTCCCCGGTTAACAGAATTTCTTTTTCGGACTTTGTTTTCGCAGACCAATAATAAAAGAGTCAAACCTTCCTTTGACTAGGGATTCAAATAAAAGGTGACTTGGAACACCAAAAACCAATTCCAAGTGGCGACTCTGAATAACAAAATAATCCCTATTTCAAAATGGTCACTTTAATTGGAAAAACTCTTTAACCCACAATCCATAACACACATATCATTTTGGGGTAGAAAAGGGGTGTGACAACCAAAACATGTTTAAATTTAAAATCTAAAAATATTTAGAAAGATTACTAATGTGTCGTTTGTCACATCTCATTTTTCCTTCGGTGAGGTTGGATAGGGAGTTTTTTCAATTTAAGTGACATTATTCGATTTTGGAATTATTTATTAATTTCAGAGTCGCCACCCGAATTCTTACGGTGTTCCGGGATACCATTTTATTTTTTTAAAATCCCAAACCGAGAAAATTTTGACTCTGTGTTAAATTATCTGCGAACTAGAAATCCGGATAAGGAATTCTATTAACCCGGGAGAAGGTGTTAGGCACTCCCGAATTTTGTGGTTCTAGCACGGTTTCTTAACTATTAATATTTGGCCTAATTATCTAATTATTTACATATTTTAAACCTATTGTGATTTTTAGCCTTTTTTCACTTTTTAAACCGCTTTTAATATTTATGGATTTATCTTGAAATAAGTCATGATGTCGTGCACTTATTTATTTTTGACACATTATAACTACGCCACATGAAATGCACCCGCAATTACAATATGTGATTTTTATTATAGTTTGAAGTTGAAGATGGGGACATGAGTTGTCGCACCCGCGTGTAGATTACGTAGTCAAGACTATGGTCGTGACGGTTTTATAATACTCATTTATGGCGATGTTCGAGTTTTTCTATTTTTTCAAAAGAGCGTTTTAGTTTTAAGATCGATTAGGGCGTTTATGGATTTATCTTGGACAAGTTACGATGGCGTACACTTGTTGCTATGTATATTTTTATTAGTTATTTAGAGTTAGGGTCGGGGGCATGAGCTGCCACTCCCGAGTGTAGTTTTTATGGTAATTTGAGACAATAGTTGATTCTTTTCCAAATTTCAACCTAAAGATGTATTTTTCAACCTAAAGGATGTGTGGACGATTGTTTAAGCTTAAATTCTAAAGGACACAAATATTGGGCTATGGCCATATTTAGCCCGAGTTATCCTTTGACTCTTTTGGCCAATCCTAATTTTTAGCTAATTTATAGAGAGGTCACTAGTTTAGGGAATCCAACTAAGTCTTAATAATCTTTACTTTTCAGTTTGATAAATCAATAGGAAATACGGTAATTAAAAAACACATTCATTCTTACATACACTTATGAACATAACACAACTGATTTACTGGTTTTTCATTTTTGGCAGCCTAAACATAAATCTGAAATACTCATTAATTCTGAAACGGATTGGCAAGGCAAAATCATGCTACTTTCAGAACTTTTATGATTTCTAGCAAAAGATTGAACCACATGCAGTCTTATTAATTTTTGAGACAGTGATTCTTATCAATTTAAAACAAACTGATCTCATATTTCTAAAGGCTTAAAATTCACACACGTATATATTGATTTTTCGAAGGTTTATAAGACACAAAAATAGACTGAAGATAATCTACTGACTTTATGTCGAAACTAACTGAATTTTTGAGACAACCATTTTGCGAGATCCAGCGAAGTGTTTTTATAGATTTCGCATGCGTTCTTTGCCTAATGTCGTTTTCAGAGTAGATAGAATGTAAATTCGAATTTTAGGAAAACATGAATAAAACTGAAATTAAGTGTACAGTCCAGTCCTTATTACAACTAAAAGTATATACAAAAAGAGCTGTAATTACGATATTACATTGTTCTTAATTAAATATACAAATTCTAATAATAAGAAGAAAAAAAACAAAAAAAGAACAAGATTAGTTGTTGCTTCTGTGAAAGCCAGCAACTTTCATGCTTTTAGGATCTGTATTCCTCAGCTTTTAGTCCCAACTGGACCACACAGAACTCATATGCACTGTAAAAGAATGAATCTGACCATTATAGAGATCAGATTCGACTCTTTACATGCTGCTCCCATAGTGACATAAGATCTAAGTCGTCCAAACCAACATATATAAGCATCGCATGGGGGTGAATTTGACCATTTAAAGGGTCAGATTCACTACCCTTTAATGCTAGATAATGACTCTATTATGACCTCAGGGATATAGAATTAATCACAGAAGCCTCTAAGAGATAATTCTACTGTTATAATCACACATAGATGAACAACCAGATTTTAACAGGCAATTACAAATTCAGCAGGAAGAAAGGCAACATATTTTATGTATTTTTTCTTAGATTGAATCTGTCTATAAGGGAGAGTCTGATTCAAACCCAGAGATACAAACTTGCTTGACATTTCTAACAACCATACCAATACTTCAACCAGTATTCATTTGAACACTTTGACTATACTTGGCTTTTTAGAGAATGAATCAGACCATACAAGGGTTCAAATTCTTTACTCTACAGCCTTTCTTGACCAGATGTTGTATACACTTTAAAGGGTGAATTTCAGCCATCTACACTACTGTTTTGTGCACTATTATGGGGTGAATTTGACCATTGGAAGGTCAAATTTGTCTACCCTAGTGCAATTTATCTTTCTAACATGCTAAAAACATATGGAATTACCACCTAGCTATCAAACGTTAAGCTTATTAACAGAAACTCAGCACATAACCAAGCAGATTCCAAGAGTTACATGCATACACGCAGATAATGATAATCTTACTTCAGTTTCTACATTAAGAAAGGAGGAGAAGAAGATTCAGATTCACATATTCTTGAAGAAAACACAACATGAACCAACAAGTTTAAAACAAGGTATGAATTCAATAATTTTGTATAAAGTTCACTGTTACATGCCTTTAAAGAGAAATAAAAACCAGCAAGAGACTTGACCAAGTAAAGGTCAAGTATGAACAGCAAGCAACAAAAAAGAAAGAAATCAGCAACAGCAACAGCAACAAAAAACCAGAGAGAACCAGTACTCAACAATAACCAAACCCAGAAATCTTGAGTAGAAATACTTATGACTCCCAGCAATCAGACTCCAAAACAAAAAAAACCCAAAGGAACTGAGAACCAATTTCTCTAAAAGAAATCAGATTTTTCTTTTCTAATAATAACTTTTTTTTTTGAATGAGAAGTATTCTGTATTTCAGCAGCTCAGAGAGTGTCCAAAAAAGTGTCACCACCTTCATCTCTAAAAAGAGGGTCTATTTATAGGATATTTGGGAATGGGATATTCTTTTGAATATTCCCTATCCAAAGCTGAAAAACAACACTCAATAGTACATAGGGCAGCTGTCAACCCTATCTTTGGGACAGATGCCCCTATTCTAGAACTTTCTTACTCATTAAAAGATCTCTTTACCCTTGAAAATCTGATTTCCTAATATATATTTCCTAATGTACCCCTTGAAGCCCCTGTATTTACCATTAGGTAACCAGGGTTACTTGCTTGGGTTATCATTTAACTCTAGTTGACTAACACTAGGTATGTCCCTTAGGTGACTTATAGTTGTTCTTTAACCAAGGTTAGGTTAACTAATTAAGGGTTAATTGATTAAGTTCCTATTAGTTAACTAGGTTTAACTTGTTAATTAATGTGAGTCAATCAACTTAATTCCCTAACCTAAGCTAACTGATTTGGCTTGGTAAGTCTAGGTTGAACCATGACCATACACTGTTTTAGAACTGAGTTTTAGCCTAATTAGTTGATTAGTTTTCTAATTATTAACTGATTTCAACTTGTTTAGGATTTTGGTTGAGAATTAACTAAGTTGTTAGACTTGGTCAATTTACTTTATTAAAATATGTTTAAGTTTCACTTGAGCCTAGGGGGAAATTAGTTTGTTTAGGTTATTTGAATATGCCAATCTAACCTAAGAGTTGAAATTAAACCTATGATTAATTGGAGATTATCATCTAATTGCAACTAATAACGTGGGTAGCCAAATCAAACAACAACCTCAATCAATACACAAGTGGACAACTACTACAATAAAGGCATATGAGTTCAGGGATTCAATTAACTAGTTCATTCATATTGATTTCTTGACAAAAAAAAATCTACAAACACACAGACGCCTGAAAATCAGCAAAGAAAAGAAAAGTGAAACCTAATACTAATCTTGGTTACACGATAAGTAGAAAAATACAAAGCCTAAACAGTTAAATCACGAAAAATAGTGATAAAGAGTTCTTAAGCTAAATACATTTGGGGTTTTAAACTAAAAAAAGAAAATATGAACAAGTAAAGGGAATCAAACAACAATGATGTAATGAAGGAAAACAGTGAGTAAACTACGGCCCATTCATGCTATCAATCAAGAACACATAGAAAGGGAGTGGGGGATACCCGTTAAAGAAAGGTTTGGCCGGCAAAAAATGAAATAGCTGGACCTTGGCCAGACTCCGGAGGGTTTGAAAACGAGTCAAACCCATATGAATCAATTGCTCTTATCAAGAGCAACTGACTCATGTAGGTCTGAACCGTTGAATTGTTCGAAGTTGACCGTTGTATCATTTTAGGTTTTTCAGATTCTTAGATCTGAAATCGGGTGATTTTGGGGAAACTGATGGTGGGATGGGGTCAAGGGTGAGGAGAGGGTTGTAGGGTGAAAGGTTGGGGCGGTTTGGAGATGGTTCGCCACCGTTAGGCGAGTTCTGGTGGCGGAAACCTAGGGCGGCTAGGGTTTGGTCGAGGAAGAAGAGAGAGAGACGAAGGGGAGGGGAGGCGGCTAAGGTTTAATGGGGGTTGGGCTTTGAATGGAAAGAGGGGGGTGGTAAGCGTTTGGACAGTTTTATAGTGGATGGGGTGTGGAGTTGTGAGCCGTTGGATCAAAAATGATCCAACGGCTGGGATGGGGAGAGGTAAAAAACAGGGTCGTTTAGGTGGTCTGGGTTTGGCCGGGTTTGGGGTTAATTGGGTTGGATGAGGTGAGTAGTGTAGATATAGGTTTGGGCCTGGTTATTTCTTGGCCCAGGTCCGATTTTAGGCCTAATTTTGCCTATACTAATTTAATTAATTAGCTTTTAATTAAATCAACCACTTAATAGAAAAGTGTAGTGATTAATTCTAACTTAATTTGTCTATTAATTAATTAATTTTAATATTCCTAATTAAACCCATAAAAATGATTAATTTTAGCAATTAATTATCAAAACTACATCACCTCAAATAATCATTATTCGTTTTGTTATTCAATTCAATTAGTCACAAATAATGAGTTTATAATTCCTTGATAATAATGGTGCGCCGAATTATGCAATTTTAAATAATTTTAAAAAGACGAATTATGAATATGCAAATATGCAAAACAATTCACAATTAATCACTAAAAATTCAACAAAATCCATAAGATTAATTTACTTATCTAATTTTGTAGGAGTATTTAGTAGGTGAAAAATTACATGCTCACAGTTGCCTCTCTTTGATCGGAAACACGAAGAGTTTTCGGGCAAAGACTAAGTGAGCGGCGATAAACGACCTTTACTCATTCATATGTTCCAATATGAAGCGTTTTTGAAAAGTTTGACCGAACCCTGCTTCAAAGGTTGCCTACATATCCTTGGCTATAAAAGAATCATGTCAGTGTAGTTCTGGAGGTTTTGGTAGCTGGGACTACCAAGTAATTGTGGTTTCACTGCGGTTGCTGCTGATCTCCTTATTACACCCAAGTACAAAACGAAAGACTAACTAAACCTATCAGCTGCTAGTTACAAGATTCCTATCTACGACTTGGTCTTGAGTCTTGATCTTTTGCTGACTCTAACCTGGATCCTAATGCTTGTTAGTCGCAGGTGCTGGTTTTGTCTTGTCGTTCCTCAAAGCAGGATATACTGGACGGATGACTTCAATCTCGTCCTGAATAGTCCACATCTTCCCTGATTGTGCACTTTTGGATTCTTTCTTCTTTTTGTTTTGTTATTTTGGATCGAAACTTCTTCTTTAGTCGTCTCGAGTTCCAATGTCCTAGAAACGTAATCTGCACAAAAATCAAAACAAACGAACAAAATTTCTGCCCCAGTTTTCACTAGGAAGATTTCGTGAGTTATTGTAACGAACTCTCTGCTACTTCATTATTGAAAGCAATAAAAAGCTAGGACTGGTGCACCCGGAGTTACTGCAGACTAGCGAGTGGATACCCTATATCTCAAAGCGGAATCAACTAGGGGTTGGGAGCCCTATGTTGCAAAATGAAATCAACTAGGGATTGTGTACCCTATGTTGGAAAAGAAATCAACCAGGGAGTGTAAACCCTTGATTGGATAAGAAAGCATCAAGACGGGAGTGTATACCCTTGATTGGAAAAGAAAGCATCAACCAGGGAGTGTATACCCTTGTTTGGAAAAGAAAGCATCAACCAGGGAGTGTATACCCTTGATTGGAAAAGAAAGCATCAACCAGGGAGTGTATACCCTTGATTGGAAAAGAAAGCATCAACCAGGGAGTGTATACCCTTGATTAGAAAAGAAAGCATCAACCAGGGAGTGTATACCCTTGATTGGAAAAGAAAACATCAACCAGGGAGTGTATACCCTTGATTGGAAAAGAAAACATCAACCAGGGAGTGTATACCCTTGATTGGAAAAGAAAACATCAACCAGGGAGTGTATACCCTTGATTGGAAAAGAAAACATCAACCAGGGAGTGTATACCCTTGATTGGAAAAGAAAACATCAACCAGGGAGTGTATACCCTTGATTGGAAAAGAAAACATCAACCAGGGAGTGTATACCCTTGATTGGAAAAGAAAACATCAACCAGGGAGTGTATACCCTTGATTGGAAAAGAAAACATCAACCAGGGAGTGTATACCCTTGATTGGAAAAGAAAACATCAACCAGGGAGTGTATACCCTTGATTGGAAAAGAAAACATCAACCAGGGAGTGTATACCCTTGATTGGAAAAGAAAACATCAACCAGGGAGTGTATACCCTTGATTGGAAAAGAAAGCATCAATTAGGGAATGTATACCCTTAATTGGAAAAGCAAAGCATCAGTTAGTGAATGTGTACCCTTAACTGGAAAAGAAAAACATCAATTAGGGAATGTATACCCTTAATTGGCATCGACTAGAGAGCGTGTACACCCATGTCGGAAAAGGTGTAGTTGGGGATTGGAGGCCCCATACTACTTTGAGTTATTTTCAACTTCAATTCTTCTCTCTTTTATTTTTCTTTTCTTTCTTTCTTCTTCTTCTTTTTATTTATTATTTTTTTATTTTATTTTTATGCATGCGGAAAAAGGATTTCTTGGAGGAAACTTCCCTTTCTTTGGAGTCAATGCTGCAAAGATCCTTTTAGATTTCACGCCATTCCTTTTGATTGCACCTGCTTTTGCAGGGTCGCTTTTGCGCCCGTTTCCTATTTTCAAACAAAGAACAATTTGTTAGTTTGGAACAGTGGTTAGTTTTGCGGCCTTGATTTTCAACTGTTTGATCTCAGTTCTTTTGATGAAGATCCCAATCACTTGCTTGCTTTCTAGGGATTGGGTTTCATCTCTAATCCCGAGGACCTTGGCTTCCTAGATTTTACCATGGCAATCGGTCATGTGGGACCCAACATTTTATTTTTGCCTTTGTAGGCTTTTCACTTGCTTTTCTTTTGGATTTCCAGAGTATCGGGG
>ML393669.1:9446-42996 GCA_005239525.1 Nicotiana knightiana
TTCGTGAATCATGTGCCCTCACCATATCCAAGAGTTAGTTCCACACACAATGAAATTTAAGAATGTAGGAACTTAAGATAGAAAGAATTCACTCACTCTCAGAAATAACATTCATAAGCCACAAAAGATGCACCATAGGCTTGCCAGTAGTGTACTACTCTACTAATCTAGCTCATTCAGTCTAGGATCAATTAGGAATTTTATTTGGTTGTAATGTAGGCTGCGGGACGGGTAGGATACATTTAGATATAAGAATGGATACACCTTCCTAAGCACTTTAATACACATACTTTAGCTTTTCAACCCCACACTTATATTAAACCAAATCCACCTTCACATCAATGTTAATACCCCATACTTATTTAAGCACCAATACATTAAGAGTCACCACTTGTCACGTACTATATATTTTTGTTTTTGTTTTTTTTTCCTTCTGTTTTTCTTCTTCTTTTTTTCTCAAGTGACTCTTAATTTTCTCAACAGTGCACTTTTCTCCTTATTTCAATTATTCCCCTCAAAAACCAACCTAACACCCACACTTTAATTTTTTCATATTTCATAACATTTCCAGTACTTACGAGAGGTGACAAGGTTCAAATATATGATCAATTCAAACAAAGGGATATGGATTGTAATGTGGTTGCCAAAGAAAAAGGATTATAGGCTCAACGGGGTTAACTACGATACATAACAATTAGCTAGGTAAAATATATATAGTTGGCTCAACAAAAAAATGCCTATATCCCTTCCAAGACTGAACAAAACTTCTATTTCTCTTTGCACACACACGGGGCAAGTTCTAGACATCAAATGCAATGCACAGAATAACATGCAAACCTCACACATACACATGGCACATAGCTCACTCAGGATCGAATCTATCACGACACTCCAGTCAAAGCAGTTAAGCAAATCTTAAGAATTCCTGATTTAAGGTATTTATCCTTGAGTCAAAAAATTGAGCCTAAGCGTCACAACCAAAGTACTGACTATTCTCAAGGCATTAGCACGTTTCGAGATATTGCTACGATTAAGCCCTCAACCATGTGGTTACTACTCCTAAAAATTAAAAACTAACTACACCCGGTTCAATTAAAACCCTTGGAAAAGAACCGTGATCCAAAGAAAAACCAAGGGGGATTTACTACACTACCTAAAAAATCTTTTTTTTGTATTTATTTTAGACTTACTTCCCTCAAGAAAACTGTCTAGGAGGTCCATCGTCGGGAAAAGTCTCTCTCTCTCTCTATATATATATATATATATTTTCTTTTTCTTTTTTACTTAAAATAAAAAGAAAGCAGGAAACCCACTTTTAAAACTTAAATACAATACGAAACCATATAAAAAAATACAATACGATAACAACACAGATATATACAGCACCCCACACCTAGTTCATGCAATGTCCTCAGTGCATCATGTATAGACAAAGCAAGAATTAAAAGTAAGGCGCAAGAAATCCCTGGTCAGTAAGCGTCGTCATCATCATACGCTCTCCATTCCTCTTCATATTCATCTTCTTCATCATCTTCCTCCTCAGAGCGCAGCGGCTCTGCATCAGAATCTTCAGGAGTGTTTATATCTTCATCATCTGGGAGTCTTTACCCCTCACCTGCTCCTATCATTTGATGTGCGTGCGCATTGAGTGGGTATCTCTGATCCAACTCATACCTTTCCTCTGGTGATGCTGGACGACCTCCTATGCGCAATTGTAAATCCATCATCCCATAGAGATGGGCCATGAAGCAATCGTCTCGCACATTACGCTCATCATTGGTCAGGGAAGACTCTTCTTTCACTCTTAAGCTAGTGATGTCTGATTCCTTAGTCAGTTGTTGATCAATAATGTGGTCAAAGTTGGGCTCAACCTCTACATTTGCATTTAGCAGGAACTGAGTCAGGAAATTCGGGAAAGGGATCCGATCAATTCTATTACTAGAATGCACCAATCCCATTTGATATCGCATCATATGACCCACATTTACTTGTTACCCCGGCATGAGGAAGAATAGCACAAAAATCCTTTCTCGGCTTATTAAGGTATCATGGTTGCACGGTAATATTCGTGCATTGATCAACTTCAGCCATACTTGTGTTTCAGCCTTCATCTTTTTCTTGGGAAACCTTTTATGTCGATTGGTGGCTCTATCCCGAATCCAAGCAGCCCTGGACCCAACCCCACACAGCGTGTGCCTCACCTCCGTATAATTAGGATGTCAAATGAATTGTTCAAGAGGCTCTACCGGAACATTTGGTGCACCTAGAAAGTCGCATATGGCCTTGGCCGAAAAATCCACCAAATGCCCACGAATTGGCACCAATTCTTCCTTATCATTAGGATCAAATCTTGCATAAAATTCCCGGACTAAGTTGATATTGATATTACCATGATGTTTGAACACATATCCCAGACCCAATTCATGGACGCTCCTCCATATTGCCGGGAATTTAGTTCTAAGACTCCCTTCCTTAATGGCCCCTTCAGGATGGACATGGTTAGGCTTGCAACGTGCATACCATTTCTTGGATTGTGCTGGTATGTTGTTGAGACCATATTCTTGTTGGCCAACGGGCTGCCGCCTCATAGCAGCTACTGCTTCCTCACCAGTCATGCTAGAAGTAGCATCTCCTCCTTTTCTTTTCTTTTGAGGTGGTGGGGGTTTTGATTTGGTTTGCGGTGGGGCTAAAAATGTGGCCTTTCCCTTGCCGGTGGCTCTTCTGGGTAGCATCGTTAGACCTGCACAATTTATGAGTAGTGAGTGAGTGTCGCCAAGTATATATTATCCTTTTTCTCACTTTGCCAAGGTTACTCAGACTTCACCTTGGAAAGTTTATGGCATTTGACACACATTGCTACCAATTGGCTTCTCGTGAGCCACTTTCCACTTAAAATTCCATGGAATTCAAAATGCATGACATTAGTGGTGTGTTTCCCGGAGACTCGGGCTCCAAACGGGACATGTATCGCCATTGAGGCATTACATCGAGCACTTGACTGGCACAACTGCCATTAAAGCTCTTATGGAAGTGAGGGACTGCCTCATTCACCCAAATTTGTTTATGATTCCATAACTCCACTTAGCCTCACAATCTCAGCCCAATCCTAAGGGGTTTTGGGAATTGGGGTTCATAACACATACAACATGAGCAAGAACTTTAGAAACCCAACAAAACTTCAACATGAAATCAAGGATACACCTTTCATATGTGTAAATTCGAGTTAATAAAGGATAGGACTAGAATCATACCTCAAAGATTGATGTGTTTTAGGTGGATGAAGTACCCCACGGAATTTAACCTGTGCAAATCGTGTGATGTGTTTTGGTGTGATTATGAGAGACGATCCGTGTAGAGAAGGCTTAATTTTAGTGAAGATTTGTGCTAGGGAGTTGAAACTTGCTTGAGAGAGAGTTGGGAGNCATTTGGGGCTTAACGCCTGGGGTCTCCTGGCTTTTGGTAGGCGTTATAGGCTTAAGGCCTGCTTGACCCCGGCTATGTCCTCACTTTCCGTCATGTGAAAACACTCCTCCTATCACCCGAATGCACTTGCAAGCTCGTTAGTACCTATAATTACATGAAATACTTCTAGCTACACTAATATTTAACTACGCATTGGGTTGCCTCCCAACAAGCGCCTTATTTAATGTCGTGGCACGACGATTACAATAAATCAATAGGTTGACTCCTATGAAGCGCCTGATTTAACGTCGCAGCACGACGCAGCATAAATGCCATTTAAGGATCGTTTAGTGTTTTAGGTTCACCCAGATGCACAATAGCCAGCACATTGGCTTCATTCATTCCCATATACCTTTTTAATCGTTTTCCATTGACCTTGAAGGTGTTAGACTCATCCTCAGTAGTAATCTCCACAGCACAATAAGGAAATACGTTGACCACTTTAAACGGGCCAGACCATCGGGACTTGAGCTTACCCGGAAACAATCTTAATCTTGAATTATACAATAACACCTTGTCTCCTGGTTTGAAATCTCGGTCCACAATGTTTTTATCATGTAATCTCTTCATTCGTTCCTTATACAACCTGGTGCTTTCAAATTCTTGTCCTCTGAACTCTTCTAACTCGTGTAATTCTGTTACTCGATTTCCTCCAGTAGTATCAAAATCCTGATTTAACTGATTCAATGCCCACCAAGCTCGATGTTCTAATTCCACGGGTAGGTGACAGGCCTTACCAAATACCAACTTGTATGGAGACATGCCGATTGGTGTTTTGAATGCGGTTCTGTAAGCCCATAGGGCATCATCAAGTTTCTTCGCCCAATCAGTTCTTGTGGCGTTAACTGTTTTGGTTAGTACACTCTTTATTTCACGGTTGGAGACCTCAACCTGCCCGCTAGTTTGTGGGTGGTATGGGATTGATACCTTGTGATGTACCTCATATTTAGCAAGTAACTTTTTGAAGACACGATTGCAGAAATGCGTGCCTCCATCACTTATAATGGCCCTTGGTGTCCCAAAGCGGGTGAATATATTCTTCTTTAAGAACCCCACCACCACTCGTGCATCATTGGTGGGGAATGCTGCAGCTTCTACCCATTTTGACATGTAATCTACAGCAACAAGTATAAACTTATTGTCGTATGAGCTGACAAAAGGACCCATGAAATCTATCCCCCAAACATCGAATACTTCTACCTCTTGTATCGGATTCATGGGCATCTCATGACTGCGGGATATGTTTCCTATCCGTTGGCATTCATTATAGCCCTTCACCCATTGATAGGAATCTCTGAACACTGTAGGCCAATAAAACCCGGCCTCCAACACTTTAGTAGCTGTTCGGACTCCTCTGAAGTGTCCTCCATAAGGAGCTGTGTGACAAGCCTGCAAAATAGCAAATTGTTCTATCTCGGGGATGCACCTCCGGATCATATTATCAATGAAAATTTTAAACAAATAAGGTTCGTCCCAATAGTAGTTATAGTTATCACGATAAAATCTTTTCTTTTGCACAAAGAAGAGCTCATAAGGGTCAATGCCGCTTGCCAGGTAATTAGCAATGTCTGCATACCATGGCACTTCTCCCACATTTGTGGCTAGCATCTGCTCATCTAGAAAGGTTTCTATAATATCCTCAGATTCAGGCACCTTTTCAGCACCTTCATGGCGTGATAAATGATCAGCGACTTGGTTCTCCGTTCCCTTTCGGTCACGAATCTCCAAGTCAAACTCTTTCAAAAGCAGCACCCAACGAATTAGGCGTGGCTTAGACTCTTTTTTTTCGACCAAATATCTAATGGTTGCGTGATCAGTGTATACGATCACTTTTGACCCGATCAGGTAGGACCTGAATTTGTCAAATGCGAATACTACAGCCAACATTTCTTTTTTTGTTACCGTGTAATTCAGCTGAGCTCCACTCAATGTCCTACTTGTGTAGTAAATTGGGTGCATTACCTTATCTTTTCGCTGACCCAACACGGCTCCTACAACATAGTCACTTGCATCACATATGAGTTCGAACGTTTTCTCCCAGTCTGAGGTAGCTATAATCGGTGCAGTGACTAGCTGTTTCTTTAGTTCCTCAAAAGCTACCCTGCAATCATCAGAAAACACAAATGGGTTATCTTTTTCTAGTAACTTACAGAGAGGGTTGGCAATTTTGAGAAATCCTTGATGAATCGCTGGTAGAATCCGGCATGTCCTAGGAAGCTACGAATAACTTTGACTGACGTGGGTGGAGGAAGTTTTTCAATCACTTCTACCTTAGCTCAGTCCACTTGTATACCTTTACTTGAGACCAAATGTCCCAAGACGATTCCCTCTTGTACCATGAAGTGGCACTTCTCCCAATTTAGCACTAGGTTCATCTCTATACACATATTTAGTACACGTTTTAGATTTGCTAGGCATTCATCAAACGAATTTCCCACCACTGAGAAATTTTCCATGAAGACCTCTATAATATCCTCTACCATCTCTGTGAAAATGTCCATCATGCACCGTTGAAACGTTGCAGGTGCATTGCAGAAGCCAAATGGCATCCTCTTGAAGGCAAATATCCCATATGGGCATGTGAAGGAGGTCTTTTCCCTATCCTCCGGGGCAATAGAAATTTGGTTGTACCCCGAATACCCGTCAAGGAAACAAAAGTGAGACCTCCCTGCTAACCGGTCGAGCATCTGATCAATGAAGGGAAGTGGGAAGTGGTCTTTGCGGGTGGCAAGATTCAGCTTTCTGTAATCCATGCATATTCTCCAACCCGTGACAGTTCTAGTGGATATCAGCTCATTTTTATCATTCCTTACTACTGTCATACCACCCTTCTTTGGTACACACTGTACTGGGCTAACCCAGCTGCTGTCGGAGATGGGGAAAATGATTCCCGCATCTAACCACTTTATAACTTCTTTCTTTACCACTTCCTTCATATTTGGGTTCAACCGTCTTTGATGTTCCCTAGAAGGTCTATGTCCCTCTTCCAGGAGAATTTTATGCATGCAATAGGCTAGGCTGATCCCTTTTATATCTTCCATCGTTCAGCCAATGGCAATACTGCATTCAGAGAGTACCTGTAACAACTGTTGTTCCTGCACATCTAGCAACCCAGATGAAATAATAATCGGTAATGTAGAGTTAGGTCCAAGAAATGCATACCTGAGGTGCGCTAGTAAAGGCTTCAACTCTAACTTGGGTGGTACTTCAACTAAGGGCTTGGCTGGTGGGCTCTCTCTCTTTTCCAAGTGTAATGGTTCAATTTCAAGAACCCGCGACCATGTCCCTTTTCCTTCCAATGCTAATACCCATTCTGCTAATTCCTCACCGTTCATAGCATCTAAGTTCATCAAACATGCAGCCAAAGGATCCCCAACAGTTAAGGCTGCACTATCTTCTTCCAGGATCACGTTCACAGCATCAATAAGAGAGCAGTTGGCGAACTTACTTGGTCGCCTCATAGACTTCTGCACTTTGAACGAGATTTCTTCATCATTGAGCCTCATTTTAAGCTCACCAGTCTCACAATCGATGGGGGCTCTGCCCGTGGCCAAAAAAGGCCTTCCCAAGATTATGGGAATTTCCTCATCTACTCGGCAGTCTAGGATCATAAAGTCAGCGGGGAACACAAATTTCCCCACTTTCACTAACACATCGTCCAGAATACCAGACGGTCTCTTTACCGTCCTATCAGCAAGTTGCAGCAGCATGGAGGTGGGCCTGGCTCTACCAATTCCCAGTCTTTTATATATGGCCATCGGCATTAGATTAATGTTAGCTCCCAAGTCACATAGGGCTTTGGCGAAAGCAAAGTTGCCTATGGTACAAGGAATTGTAAAACTCCCTGGGTCAGACAACTTTTCAGCAATAGGACGTGTCACCACCGCACTACAAGTCTGGGTAAGAGTGACAGTAGCCAGATCTTGGAAGTCAAATTTTCTGGACATCAAGTCCTTCATCATTTTAGCGTAGCCAGGAATTTCCTTTAATGCATCAATCAATGAGATATTTACCTCTGTATCTGCTTCAACATGTCCAAGAATTTCTTATACTACTCATCCTTCTGATATTTTGCCAGCCTTTGAGGGAATGGAGCTGGTTCTCTCTTCTTTTCTGTTATCTGTTCCTTTTCCTTTTCCACCACCACCTCAACTGATGGCTCTGTGATTTTCTCCAGTTCTTTTTCAGCTTCACCTTGATTATTAGATTCTCCTTCAGCTAGTTTCCCTGTGCCCTTAGTCAATGGAGTTGAGTCATCAATTTCAATAGGTACTTGCACCAATGTATTTGCCTGTCTACTCTCATGCCTCTTTTCTTGTTCCAGGTCCAGGTCTTTGCCATTACGGAGAGTAACTGCCATTAACTGTTTTGGGCCCTAGTCCCTTGGATTCACCTGAGTATCAGTCGGTAAAGTTCCGTGAGGACGATTGTTAACTGCATTTGAAATCTGGCCCAGCTGCATTTCAATATATTTAATAGCTGAATCATGGGCATCCACTCTTTCACTAATCTTAGCATTTGACCCAATAACCTGCTGCATCATAGCTTCTAACCTAGAAAACCCATCCTCTTGCCTTCCCCCCTGTTGTTGTTGCGGAGGGTAGTATGATTGTTGCTGAGTCTGATGGTTATAACCTTGTGGCCTCTGATATGGTGATGCATTACCTTGTGGTCTCATGACACCCATGTTGCCACTATTCTGATGTTGATGAGGCGGTCTATATGGTTGTACTTGCTTACCCCAGTTCTGCCCTCCTTGTCTCTGGCTTCCATAATTCGACACATAATTCATATTTTCTGGATAAATAGGGTGATCACATTCTGCAGTCCAGTGATTACTAAGTGGTTGACTAATGCAAGATGTGCATAAGCCCCCATTGGTTGTGTCTACGATGTGTACTTGTTGCTTTTGTCCTGATTCCTCCACCTTCTTGGTAAGTATACTCATCTGTGTTATTAAGGTGGCCACGTTCTCTGCAATAGTACTGGATGAGTCGTATGGCACTTAGTGAACTACAGGAGTAATGGGTGCATTCCTTGTTGTCCATCCTGAATTCTGTGCCATTTTATCAAGTAAGATATGACTTTCTCTCCACGTTTTGCTCAAGAATGCTCCAACAGCTGAAGCATCAACATTTGTTTTAACAGTATCAGCCAAAACCATATAAAAATGCTGCCCCAACATCTGATCTGGAATACCATGATGTGGACAGATAACCAGCATCCCCTTAAATCGTTCCCAAGTCTCTTGCAATGTTTCAACTGGTTTCTGTCTGAAGCTCAAGATTTCATCAATTTGTTGAGCAGTCTTGTTGGGTGGATGAAACTTGTTCACGAATTGCTTAACTAACTCCTCCCATGTGGTAATGGAATTGATGGGGAGTGAGTTTAGCCAAGTCTGGGCAGCGCCAGTCACTGAGAATGGAAACAACAACAGTTTTATTGCCTCCTGGGTGACGTTTGGCTGCCTCTGCGTTTTGCAAATTGACAGGAAGTTTTTCAAATGCTGCTGGGGGTCTTCGATGTATGACCCGGAGAATAGTCCCTTGTTTTGCAATAAGTGCAGCATATTATTTGTTATCTCGAAGGACTCGGCCTGTATCTGAGGGACTAGTATCGCAGTGGCCAAATTCTCAGTTGTGGGTTATGCCCAGTCATATAAAGGAGCCTCTGCCCCTATTTGAGCGACTGGGTCTACCACATCATCCCCATGATTGTTCCTGTTGTTTGGATCTTCCATGTCGGGTTCAATTTGTTCAATTGGTGGTTGTTGTTTTATTTTCCAGTTGGTCCGGTTTAGGACCTTGAAAACTTTCTCGGGGTCTGATAAGGCTTCGACTACTTCACCAGTTCTCGATGAGTTTCTAGGCATGCACCTGCAACACGTTAGCAAACGTTAAACNAAAATCCCCGGCAACGGCGCCAAAAATTTATCACGCTCAACTATGTCTTATAAAAGACTAAGCGGGCGTTGCAATTATAATCTGGGGTATTATACCCCAAAGTCGATCCCACAGAGACTTCACGTATCAACCAAGTCCTTAGAATACACATTGTTACTCAGTCAATTCTCTCAAGACTTTTTGAATATAAATTGGTGATGTTTACTAATTCTACTGACAATGATAATAAACTAACAATTAAAAACAATTAAACAATTATGATAAAGGCCTAAGGCTATGGTTTCCCCCGTTGGTGAACTTACTTCTCGGATATTTCATATAACTCGATTAATTATCTCTATCAATCATGANAATATTCATAAGAACCAATTCTAAAATAACTTGCATACTTGAATTACAAAATAATAAGTAAAAGCTATAAAAATCAATGTTTGCTTCACTGAGTAGTAATCCACACGTTGTTCTTTTCTTCAATGGCTTTTCTCTAAAAAAATTCCTCCAAAGTTGGGTTCTTGGGTCTATTTATATGTTTAGGATAAGCCCTAAACGTGTAGGGGACTCCTATTCCAACCGGAAAACACTTAAAATCTTCAAAACTCGGAATTGACCGGGAACCCAGGCGTTAAACCCCAAACGCCCCCTTAACGCTAGGGCAGGCCTGGCGTTTGGGCTCTAACGCCCCACTAACGCCAGGCTGACCCTGGATTTAGGAGCCAAACGCCCCATTAACGCCAGGCTTACCCTGGCTTTAGGGCCAAAACGCCCGGCTATAGCCCGGGTCACTCCTTTTCGACTCTTGAGCGTATTTTCGACGGTCATACATCTCTTTATCTCGGCTTCCATCTCCAATTCACCTATACATAAAATAAACCCAATTAGGCACATAAAAAGTGTATTTTCATCATTAATGCTCATAAAATGTAAGGCACATAACGTGTTAAACCATAACTTCTAGCCACACATCAGTACGCAAGGTGACGAGTGTCTAATCGAATTTATTTGCAAATAGATTGCCCTTTAGGGAGTTTGGGTTCTTATGTTCCCCGTATATGAATTGAACGTGTTATATATGAATTCCTGATTCCAAATCTCATCTCCTCTTGTTCAAGTTAGAAGTATTTGCCTAGCATTCCGTGTTTCTTGTATGATCTTAATTGACTTAAATGAAGACTTCGTTTTTCCTACCGATAACTATGTCTTCCTTCATATGTTGCCTATTTACTGAGCATTGTTCAAACTGAGTTTATCCGGTGAAGCTAATTGTCTAAGTGAGATTGGTTATAGTTGATTCCCTGGCCGGGATGATTTGGTTTCTTGGTTGCGAACTTGAATGTATAGAATCGTTGCTATATTTGTCTTGTTTTTACCCTCGTTATGCTGTTCTCTCTTTGTGCTTGGCATTCCTCTCAGTGGCTACTCCTTATGAGCGAGTTGTTACCACATTGTTATTTAAGTCTTTGTATTGATTTGCTCATCGCACTTTGTATTCGGCCTTGTTTGCTTTCGCACTGGTTGTGGCAATATTTATTGGTTCTGTCGCATTCTGGTTGTTTTCTCAGTGGCTGCATTGCATATTTAAATTGGGACTATGGACAGAGATCCGGGAGCTTTCCCCCTGTACTGCATTGCATATTTAAATTGGGACTACGAACAAAGATCCGGGAGCTTTCCCCCTGTACTGCATCACATATTTAAATTGGGACTACGGACAGAGATCCGGGAGCTTTCCCCCTGTACTGCATCATATATTTAAATTGGGACTACAGACAGAGATCCGGGAGTTTTCCCCTATACTGCATCGCATATTTAAATTGGGACTACGGACAGAGATCCGGGAGTTTTACCCCTGTACTGCATTGCATGACAAATTCTGAGTGGCGGACCAAGTTCCTGTAGTTTATGATTGAGGAGATTTGAATCGAAAGATATGAATATACATATTGAAAAGTATAGCTGAAAAACAATTATCTCCAGGAAAAGTTATGTCTAAAGGCTTCTTTTCGAAAGAATATTTGAAAAACATTTGTCTTGCAGAATGATGATATTTGAAAGAGCAGTAGTTGGAAAAATATATTTTAAACATCACGTGTTTGATGATATTTGAAAGAGTAGTACTTGAGAAAATATAAAATGTATTTTGAACATAACGTGTTTTGATGATATTTGAAAGAGCAGTACTTGGGAAAATATAAAATATATTTTGAACCTCACGTATTTTGATGATATTTGAAAGAGCAGTACTTGGGAAAATATATTTTGAACATCACGTATTTTGATGATATTTGAAAGAACAGTACTTGATAAAATATATTTTTAACATCACGTATATTGATGATACTTGAAAGACCAGTATTTGGGAAAGTGTATTTGAACACCCCGTATTTGAAGAGACTATGTTATAAAGATTTCTCTTTATAAAAATATATAAATATACATTCAGAGAAAGTATGCTTCAAGGAAGAAATTTCTCTATTCCGAAATGACTATATCTTCAAAGTTTTCAAAATGAACTCACGATTTAAAGATTTTCACTCGAAGCTTTGACCAGTTTTATTGAGTTATTGGCTAAGGCCTGACGTGAATAAATTGATGCAGTGTTGAGTTGCTAGTGTTTTTATTGGGTTGAATTTCCCGCCATTTGGATTACATTCTTTCCATTCTCTTTGCGTATTTCTACTATGTTATCCGTTGATCGTGATTATTGAATTTCCTTCTGTATAATTCGATCGTATCGTTAATTACTTTGAGAAATCGTTAGATAAATATTTTATTTCGGTCGTCGTACATCTATGCCTTTTTACTTGTTAGACCGGTGGTGTCTTGACTAGTCCTCGTCACTACTTCACCGAGGTTAGTCTTGATATTTACTGAGCACCGCTGTGGTATGCTCATACTATACTTCTGCACATTTTTGTATGCAGCTTCAGGTTATGGTTGTTGGTAGCTGCGCAGATCGTTGCTGAGGAGACTCAAGGTAACCTGCTGCTGCGTTCGCAAGCTTCGGAGTCACCTTCCTATTTTATTTCTATTCAACTGTACTTACTTATTCCTGAACAGTTGTACCTAGATTTGATGGAAAGATTTCGTAGAGCTTATGACTTGTATTTACCGGGTTTTGGGAAATTGTAAACTCTGTCAAGAATTCTATTTCGAAATTTTTAAAATTCCTTTATTATTGTTGTTGTTCAATGAAAATGTTAGATTTACCTAATCCCTAAAACTAGGTGTCATCACGATACCCAACGGAGTGAAATTTAGGTCATGACAATATCCAACAGAGAAAATTGACTTCTATCGAACCTAGAAGTACTTGGGAATCAGGAATACAATATATATTATCCGCATAGAATATACTTTACTTCTTTTTGCGCAACAGAATGGTCATAATATGTACGTACTCCTATAACAATTGATTTTTCATGTTCTCTTTTTAATTAAAAATTAAAAAATATTGTTGTTTAAGATCTCTCAACTATTCTATCCGTGGAATTAATATCCTGAAATTTCGTCCTCAAGAAGAAACGTAACTATTATTTGTATGTGAGACAAGAGAAGTTTCCAAATCCTACTGACTCTGAGAAACAATAAAAGTTAAACATCAATTTCCTTTGGATGCTTGTTACATACTGTTTGATCGTATTGTCTTCTACTATATTGTGCTGTATTATTTTAGCCTGTATAATATTTAGATAGATTGTCTCGTTTTATGTTGTTTCATGGTGTCGTATACCAGCAATTTAAAAAATAAACGTACAAAATTACACGTACAATATTACAAAGAGGAAGTAAAGTATGAGGTAGAATAATATTAAAAAGGCAGGATGAAGAATAAAATAAAATTATAGTAAGAGCAAGATGAACATAAAATAAGGTAATGATCCAACAACACCAAATCGATCGTTACGTATTACTCCTACCTAACAACGGATTTAACATTTTGTGTGTTATTCTTATCGTGGCGGACGAAAAATATAGAGCGTTGATTGTAGAAGCAAAATCTGCCAAAAAATTATATTAATTTGTGAGATGAACATGAATTAACAGTTGTAGAGAATCAATTCTACGCCCTAGGGCACAATCGAGCAGAAAGTATAGTGAGTTGTGAAGAAGTCTAGAGATAAAAAAGAGAATTATCTTGTTGATCCTATGCAGGGGCAGTTTGGTGCACATGGCATCTTGTGTTTACGCAGAATTAGGGGAAGAGCCGCATCCCGAAAGATGTGATTAGACTACCTACCCTAATGAAAGCATTTGCGGCGCCTTCCACTGCTTGAGGCTGAGATCTATAGGCCACACAGAGACAATTTTAACGTTGCTCCAAGGCTCCCCTTCTTTTTGATTGTATGTAGCTGACCATTAATACATACATGACCATTCTCAGAGCTGATAAAATAATTGTCATAATAATATAGAATACACTCTGTAGCACAAAGTATAATAGTTCCTATCTACTTTTATACAAAACTTCATATGCAACCTCACATCAAACTTCTATCTAGCAATTGCTGCCCTATGAATCAATGAAAGCTTGTTGTATTGATCACTTATGTGCTGAAACAATCTCTTCCAATTCAAATGCACAACTTCTCAAGTTATAACCTGCATATTAGTGACCACAGATTAGAATTCTCTTATAGTGAATAAAATCAGTAAACATTGCCAGAATTTATCATTCATCACTCTCATTGAAGGGGAGCCTTAGTGTAACTAGTAAAGTTGCAGCCTCTCGCAGAAATACAGGGTAAGGCTGCGTACAATAGACCCTTGTGGTCCGGCCCTTCCCCGAACTGCGCATAGCGAGATCTTAGTGCATCGGACTGCCCTTTTACTCTCATTTTCACCTTTTACTGACTGGCTAATTCTTCTTTGTAGACTCATTGGTAGTAAAAACCTTTAGAACTGCATAAATTGGTTTCTATAGTCCTATTTATCCTAGACATCTGTTAATTCTATATGTTACCTTTGAGTTTCCTTTTTGTTATTTCGTAATATAGTTTCTATAGGCTACTTCCGTCGCAATCAGTGAAGTAGAAAGAATATAGGAGAGTATGCTTACCTTCATAATCGTTATACGAAAGTAGTCAAAGAATTTGTTGGATTCATATTTCTGGGAGTGGAACAACTGCTTCGAATGCTTCCACAAGCATCGCCACTCTTTTTTTCCTGGCTGGAGTTAGCGTGGTGACTATATGCTGCATTGCATAATCAAGCATCCATTTTTCTGCTTTTTTCCTCTCATCTGTCATTTGATGCCTTAAATCCACTGTTTCAGGTTCTTGATCAGGTGTAGGAGGTAGAAGCTGAGGCGCTTGTGGATTAAATTTCCTAGCTTTTTCCAGTGCCTTGATTGATCTCTTGAGGAGGATCAACTTCTTCAGCTTGCTCCAGTTTTTGGACTTTTGTGGCTCAATTTTGTTCTTGGCTAAAGGAAATGCTTTGTCTTCTTCTGTGCTGATAGTATTAGCTTCCGGACCCTTTGTTTCTTGATCCAACGTTTTTCCATCTTCGCTCATGCCATGATTTGTCAAGCTCTCCTCTGTAGAATTTGAGCTGTTCTTTGCTTCACCTTCCATTTCTGAGAACTCCTGGTCCATGGTTATGTCACTGGTGACCGACTGTGTATCAGATGAATCATCTTGAATTGGCGTTGTAAGGATCTCGTTAACTGCCTCTCGTATGAGTTTGACAGCATCATCTCTGCAAAATTTTCCCCCATTGTGGCTTGGATTATGATCTTCTCTGCTTGTATCTGGCTCATCCTTTGTGTCGGTGAAATCCTGGCGAGAATTACAGGCTCTCGTTCCAGTTGGTGTATTGCTGTCCTCCACCTCATCATCAGTTCCATCAAGTAGTTCATTTCCAACTTTTGACGCAACGTCTGATAGCACATGTTGTGATATCATGTGCCACATGCTGATGTAGTTCCGCTTATCCACCTGCTTTTGGGATGCTGCATCATCTTTCTTTGGATCGGACATTGCTAATAGGAGAGAAAATCCCCGAACAGCTTTAGGTGCTTTCTCACATTCTTTTGCTGAGACAACAGATGATGTTTCTTTATTAAAATCATTTGAACTATCTTCCTGATCTTCTTTCTTAGCTTTTGCTTCCACCAAAACCTCATCTTTCGAAGCGCTTGTCACTTCGTCCAACTTCTGCCTTAGTATAGACTGTTGAATATCGTCGTCTTTGTACTTAGAGCAGTCTTTTTCTTCACACTTATTGTCTATGCCTGAAAAAACTTTCTCTGCCTTAATCCCCGTATCGCCTGCTCTAGAGACAAATTCATTCTCCTTATTTGTGATCTGCAAATGTTCTTCACTGCTGGCTCTGAGCTTAGGAAATGCAAACTGGCTATTGTCTCCCAGAGGTGGAACTACGGTTTCAAATGCTTTTATAAGCAGTTCCACTTTTCTTTGCTGAGTCGGAGCAAGTTGACCTATCGCCTTCTGAAGTGCATAATCAAGCATCCATTCTTCTCCTCTTTTCCTCTCATCCGCTGTTTGAGGTTTTAGATTAACCTTTTCTGCCTCAGGATCAGGATTCAACTGCAAATGCTGCGGCTTCCTTGGATTGATCTTTCTCACCTTTTCCAATTCCTTAACGAATCGTTGGAGAAGTATCCACTTCTTAAGATTGCTCCAGTGTTTTGGTGCTCTCTTCTCAGTTTTGTTTTTGACTTCTTTTCGTGTTGTCTCCTTCTTTGAGCCAACAATGTCTTCTGTGTTCAAACTTTTTGACTCTTTGAAGTTTTCTTTGGTAGACGACACTGTTGCATTGAAAAAACTTACATCAATTGTTCAGGATAATTCCTATAGTGAGAACAGATAAAACTTACATCTACTCATGCTAAAACTCTCATTAAACAAATGAAAGACAAATATAGGTTGTACTAATTTCATACCTTCAATGTGATTCATTTCCAAGGATTCTTGATCTGCACTGGACTCGCTTGTAACTGATTGGTCATCAGATTGAACTTCTGGAAGGAGTATTCTTTCGATTGCTTCTCGTACCAGCTTGATGGCAAAAAGCTTCCGCAATTCAACTTCTTGATTTTCTGCATCCTCATTTGCAGGTATCAACTCTCTTTCAACAAAATCCGAACATGAGTCAGAACTTTCTTCGTTAACTCCACTAGACGATTTGTTTTCAGATTCTGCAGATGCATCTGGAATCATATGCCTACGAATCATACTCCACATGCTCATATGCTTCTTCTTTGGTTCAGCAACTTCAAGTGGAAGACAATTCATGGATATAGAATCCACAGCTGAACCTGATGTGCTATCAACGTCCTCGTCCAGATCAGCTTTGCCATCCTTTTCTTGGATATTTCCCAGTTCCAGCTGGATATTTCTAGCTGAAACTGAAGAGATTTCACTGCTATATTTTTCTCCATGAAAAATATCCAACACCGATCTCGTTCTATTAGTGAATGGTCCATCTTCAGACTCTGTGTTTGCACTGTTATATTTTGCTCCATTAAAAATATCCAACACCGATCTCGTTCTGTTGTTATTTTCATCCTTACCAGATGTAGAGACACTATCATCTTGCTTTAAGACAAGTGAAAGATTTCTCTCCTGGTGACCAGAAACAGGTAATGCTGTTACACTGTCATCTTTTGAGTCTACAGCATTAGTACCAGAAACAGATTCACTCTGCTCTCGCGCCATACAATTGCAGCATGTTGAAGCTGTAAAATGAGTGTCTTGCTCTTGTGTAGAATATTTTCTCATTATGTTGTATGCCTCCTGGTAACTTTTTTCTGGAAATGATGTTTCACCAAAGGCAATCTCAGCAAGATCAGCATCTTCAATAGCCTCGTAAAATCCAGCATCTTCTTTAGTATTGCTTTCTACACAAACAGAAGGATCTACACTAGGGATCAATCGAGTCATTTCGGAAAACTTCTCTCCATTTCTTGGCTCACTTTTCATTCTGATGCTTTTTTGTGATTTCAGCAATCTTTTCCTCCTATATACGCGCTTTACTGGAGGCGAAGGATCATCATAATGTCCTCCATGTAGAGAACAATGATGATATGAACAAACTTTGAACTTAGTAATCCTATCTGATTC
Source organism: Nicotiana knightiana (assembly GCA_005239525.1). NCBI lineage: Eukaryota > Viridiplantae > Streptophyta > Magnoliopsida > Solanales > Solanaceae > Nicotiana > Nicotiana knightiana. The sequence continues at coordinate 26,896 of ML393669.1, forward strand.
AGTTTGTCCAGGTTGAAACACCACATGTTCCTGGAACTTGGAACCCTTAAGAGTCGAAGAACACGTTGCCTTATCCGGAATTTGACAGCATTTAGAGGAACCCCTCTTGGATTTAAAACTAGCCTTATTTATCAAAATCTTGACACTTCTCATACTAGTTGTCCTTGACAAAGTTTGCACATATTTCCTCGGACTCCGGCTTTGATCACTACTATCAAAGCTAGATTCATAGCTATTATGTAAACTTGAATGAGAATAATCTTTACCTTCAGAACAACTTGTTGCTTTCCTATAATGTGGTGGTGATGATTCTGAAACATCAACTGAACTTGCAGCATAATCAGATAGTGATTTAGTAGGATTCTTGATTACTGATCTTGACCTTCTTCTAAATGACCTTGTGCTCCCAAAATTCTTCATTTTCTTTTTCATTACTGGTCTGTTCTTGATTTTATCATCCTTATTTTGTGCAGATAATTCAGCTGCTAATGATCTTGAAGTTGATGAATCAATTGAGATCTCATCTACTGATCGAATCCCCTTCTGAAACATGAAAAAGGGTGTTACACAAAAGAGAGAACTGGTATTTTGCCTTCTTTAACAATGATCAATTCAAGCAAGAAATGACAACTTCCATAACTTTGACAAGTAAGAAAATTCATATTGTAATATTATGTCTTTATCAAACACATATTTTTATTCTTCATACTGATAGACTTCTAGGACTAAGTCAACACTTCTATGCTATGTTGTTCTTACTCTTCAAAATGCCATTGGGTGCGTGTCAGATCCTCCGGAAGTAGTATATTTTTGAAGGATTTGACATTGGTGCGGCAAAATTTTTGAAAAATCCGAGTAACATACCTTCTGTGTCATTTGTACTGTTTGATCAAATACTAGAATCAAGAAAGTGCAGACACTTAATTTACCTGAGAAGTAGTTCCTTTCTTTGCATCATAGCTAGTTGTGACCTTCATATAATTTGGTGATAAATCTGGCATTTTCGCTGGATTTAGTTGGTCAGAGCTCAAGTTTTCACTTGTTGGATCAAGGGAGAGACAAGAAAACTTTGATTTTGAGCTATTTTTTGAGGATGTTTTTTTCAAGAAAGACAGTCTTGGAAATCTGATAGATCTTAGCTTGTTTGGTTTCTTGTTGGAGTCTAAAGTTTGTGTTAATGCCGATTCAACTTCCATTTACCCCTTTTCAAGATTTCACTTTTGGGATTGTAAAAAGGTAAAATCTTTTTTTAATGATTTCACTTGTTCTTTTATTTTTTATCTGTAGTGAAGTTGAGATTTCTTTGTTATATATAAGAGATTATTGTGATTCTTGTTTTTGGATTATAATAATGCAGTGGTCAAGAAGGTTAAGAATAATATTCTTTTTAGATTAGTGGCTGATATACAAGACTAAGGCCAGTCCGGTCCACTAAGCTTTTGCTATGTCCGGAAAAGGGTCGGACCACAAAAGTGTCTTACCCTGCATTTCTACAAGAGACTGTTTCCACGAGGTCACGTGACAACAACTTTACCAATTACGTCAAAATTTCCCTCCTCACGAAAGACTAGGTTCTAGATTCTAAAGTTTGTAATTGGATTTAAATGATTGGTTTTTCTATGGACAATACATTAAAATTTAGAAGTTAACTAGCTAATTAGATCTAGATGATGTAAGTGATATGTGCTTTACGTGGATTGTACTGTGTGCTGTTCTGTTTGTACCTTGACTTGTCAAGATCGGAAAAGTTGCCTATTGGCATCATATAGTTGATTTTTCCATTAGAATGTGGTTGAGATTTTTTGACTTATACAAAGTTGGTGTTCTTGACTTGGCCTTCTTGATTCTTGACTTATCTTTTTGTGTGGATGCCTTCTGCTCACTTACCGTAGTCAAACATCTTTATAATAATTTTGTTTGTTTCGATATTTTTTAGTTGTTATAATAAAATATTGTTGTAAAGGATATATATTATAATATAATATAAAAATAAGTTCCGAAAAAAAATTTGACTTTTATAGTGAATGATTGTTATATATGAATATTGTTATAGAGAAGTTTGATTGTATTATTTTTATATATACTGACAGTGCAAATATTTTTATATCGTCTATAGTTTAAGTTGTGATACCAGGTTTGTTATTATTGTTATCAAGCTATAATTAATGTTTATCAATATAGATTTACTTGTAATGACTTTATAAGAACATGATTGTATGATTTTTTTTTACTTCGGAGTATAAAATGTAAAATCTTTGTAAATTTTTTGTCAAATCGTAATTAAATGAATGAAATTCTGTCTGTCAAATGGAACCAATCAAGGAGGTCTATCTGGCAAAAATTGTTGAATTTATTCCTTTTTTGTTCCCTTTTCCATTTGATTCCCATACCCTTTGAGTGTGAATGAATATTTTATTTCATAGCCAATCTCAACCAATTCCTTTTAAGATTTAAGTTTACACCATCTTTATAATTTAAAATAGTATAGCAAATTACTAAATATTAGTTTACTTAAAGTTATATGTAATTACTTTTAAATGATATGATTGTTTGCACCACTTGTGCAAAAACTACTCCTTTATTTAAAGCATTCAAATGTGAAAATGGTACTCCCTCCGGTCCACAATAAGTGATTTTTTGTTGTTTTCACATAGATTAAGAAATCTACCTTTTAAACATTAATTAGGAATAAAATTGATCATATTAACATTTATCATCTCTTCATATAAACACTCTTAATTTATTTATTCTTGAAATCTGGAAAAAATTATTTGTTTTGGACCATAAAAAAAGATCAAAAAATCACTTATTGTGAACCGAAGGAAATATTATTTTATACAATTTTCGATTTTTCATGGATTTTCAAATGTCGAGCTACATATTACATATATCAATGAATGCATACCATTTATACATAGTTATTAATAAATCATAGTTAATTAATACACATATATACCTTTATTTATTATATAGTTATGATATATTAGTATGATTTGGAATTAAACTGGAATATGAGCAAGTTTTTACCGGCATTGTATTAATGTTAGAGTAAGTTTGAGGGTATTATTGTATTTGCAGTTTGACGCGTTTGAGAGGCCACGGCTGATTAAAATTTCCAGTTAAGTCAACACACAGCACCGACTAATTATTAAATTGAAGCTGACATTTATTTTTCTTTCCAATTTTTAATAAATGGATTTTCCACTTTATTCTCATCAATTTTTTAAACTGTTGCTACACTGATTTGCCAGACAATACGCACATGGTACCAGGTGTACCATTTGGTTCGAGTTTTCTAATTACCAAATCAAATTAATTGTGCCGGTTATTAAATATAAAGACCAAATCAAATCAATAAAAAATGAATTTTTAAATCTCAATTTTTCCTTGGGTTTTTCAGGTTTTCGTGTTGTTCGGATTTTTTCCATATAGTTCCATAACACAAAACATAGAATTGTGCTCCAAATATTTTTTTAATCCTAGTAAAACACAATTATATGAGGTGTTTCCATGAACTAACATAAAATATGAGATGAGTCATGACATTGTACTAAAAATTCAACAATAAAGATAATAAAATCGCATAAAACAAATACTATTAATAAGCCATAATGAAAATAAACATAATCTTAAATTACTAAGTTGCTAAAATAAGTGCGATTAATAAGTACTATTATTTACATGACTAAACACTAAAAAAAAAAAATAAGTTTTACATTTTATTTAAACCAAGGAAAGACTAAATAAATAAATATGACATTCCTAGCAATTGAATTGAATGTCTTTTGTTAGCATTAATATTGATTTAATTTTTGTTTGGGATTTGTTTTCGGTTTGGTTTGATTTCGGTTTGACTTTTTTTTTTAGTTAAAACCAAACCAAACCAATTATGGTAGGGTTTTTTTCCAACACCAAACCATAGTCGATCTTTTTTCTCCGATTTGACTCGAATTATTATTTTAGTGTGATTTATCAGTTTTTTTTGTAAGTAATCATGTTTTATCCCAAATGAGAAAATATAAACCACCGCCTTCACCCTCGAAGAATATAATGCAAATTGTTTACTAATATTATCAATTTAAACATGTAAAGATGTGGTGGAAATACTTAATTAATAAACAAGTAAATACTGTTAATTTTAGGGTTGAACTACATATTATTTCAAAGATAATTCTCGAGGCCATTATAAATCTTGTATCTTGTACGGTTATAATTAGTGATGGCAAATGAACGAGTCAGGTCGGATTTTGATAGTTTAATGGTCCAACCACTATCTGAAACTGTAAGGATTTGAACATAGTGATTCACTTCCTAATATTATCGTGGGTCATCCCTTATTCCCTATTAACTCTGTGAAAACACCCTAAATATAATTATGTGTAATTTTATTTATGAATTGCTCTAATTTTAATGTATTGTCATACCATTTTCACATCACTTAAAAAAATTAGCATTACAACAATATCATACTCCTATATTTTTTTGAGCTATTATCACTTCTAGCCATTCATGAAAAACTAAGGAATTTTTACATTCTTATACCACATAGGAAATTTTATTACCCTCAATGTTTAATGTTTGACTTAATTACACTTAATATACCAAATTACTAATTCTATACCATACTTAATTAAGGGTCTAATTACTTGAACGGTTTTTTACTCCTTAATTAAAGGTGTTCATATATCCCACGTTTCTCTCTCCCCATAATTCCTAAGACCACCACCGTTTTCCCCCTCCCCTTTCTTCCTCTTCTCCATTCCTTCTACTTCTCATCGTCTCTCTCTTTCTTCAAACATTTGTTGGCTTTTCTTTTTCTTTCACTTTCGTCTTCTCTTCTTTCTTTTAACCTCAAATCTAGTTGCTTTTTTTTATATCTACTGTCAACTAGATTTTTGGGTGGTGGATTTGGATTTTTTTCCTTTCTTATCGATGGTGACTGCTGGAAATATGTATTATTGTTTATGGATAGATACAATGGATAAAAAATTTCGCTTGAAGTAGTATCGTGTATAGGTGGAGGTTCTGGGTCAATTTTTTTCTGGTGCATTTGAAGTGTATAATTTATGTATAATAAGTGTATAATCAATGTATAATGAATACATAGATTGTAGTTTAATTGTAGTATAAATGTAATAATTTTGTAGTCAATATTTTTTTTGTCAACATAGATTGTAGTTTAATTGTAGTATAAATGTAGTAATTTGTAGATACCCTTAAAAATAATACAACTTTATACAATACTTAAACTGATTTGTAGTTTATTTGTAGTTTATTTGTAGTTTTTTGTATAAATTTTGTAGATGAAGAGAAAATTTTGTAGTCAACATTTTTTGCAACATAGATTGTAGTTTAATTGTAGTATACATGTAGTAATTTTATAGATACCCTTAAAATCAATATTGTTTTATACATACTTAAACTGATTTGTAGTTTATTTGTAGATAAATGTAGGAATTTTGTAGATATTAACATAAAATCAGACTTTCATAGAATTTGTAACATAACAATTTTAATCAACTCCCCTTAATTCCTAAGACCACCGCCGTTTTCCCCCTCCCTTTCTTCCTCTTTCCATTCCTTCTTCTTCTCAAAATATATAGAGATGAGACCCATTTTTTATAATCAGATTTTTCCCATTCAATTGTAGTATGATTGGGATTTTGGACATGATTGCGTGTTGTTGCTGAGGTATTGTTCTATATTTTATCATTTTTTTGATTTATGGATTGAGAAAAAAAAGATGAAGAACAGAGTATAATAATTGGTCGACTTTTTGATTTCTGGATTGAGGAAGAAACTCGACGAACTGATTTCTACAATTTGATTTTAGTTTGTTGAAGCTTTTCGTCTTTTTTTTTTTTTTGAATTGTAGCTTCCGAAAAAAATTCGCAGATCAGATAAAGGATTTCCGTTCAAATTTGAACTGAAGGTCGCTAAATCAATTAGGATATTCTTTCCTGATTTATAGCGTGCCTATTTAGGAAGATTCAACTAATAATAAATAGTAATTAATGAATGGTATAAAAATTGTAGAAAAAATGTAAACAGGCCGGGTAAATTAGAAAATATGCACATATTTGGTAATAAAGTTTCATATATGACATAGGAAAGAAAAAATCCCAAATTTAATGACAATTGGTAGCCACAAAATATACCATACAATTCGTAGCCCAAAACCAATTGCAGGGACTAGCAATTGCAGCTAAAACACCAGCGACCGCTTAATTTTTTTGTAAAGTATCTAAAAAAATTTTACATCAGTTTGAACTTACTTTTGCATTTGAAAGCCTTAGTTTTTTCTTCAATTCCTTTTATATCCATAAAAAAGTTTCTTTTAGGTTTTAGGATTTTTTTTGTTTGTTTGTTTGTTATGACACACAGAAATTCATAAATTTTTTTAAGTTTCGAACACTTTCACCTCCTTTTATGTTTAGGATTTTTTTTGGGTATAATTTAATCACTTTCACCTCTGCAACTTTCAATTTCTTCTTATTACATATAAATTATAATCTTTTTTATCTTTTACTAAGAGCCTAAATTTTTTATTGATCTAATTTTTAAAAAAATGATATTGCATAAGAAAAAATACTCATGATATAAGAAGAAAAAGAAGAAGGTAATATATACGATGTACACACAATATACACATTGTACACTAGTATAACGTGTATATACACTTTTTATACATCATAAAATAATATATACTCCTTTTATGCATTGTAGAATAATATATATACTTTTTATACATCGTAAAACAATATATATACTTTGGATACTCTAAAATGCTTAGAATACACTAAATATATATTAGGGGTACACTAAAAAATATAGGATACACTTTATATACAGAATTTATACAATGTATTAGTGTATATACCGTTTCATCTTTTTTTTTTGGCTTAACAAAAATAACCAAAGAGAGAAAAATTTCTCATTGCTGAAATTGTATAATCAGTGTGTGTGTGTGTGTGTGTCTATATATATATATGTGTGTGTGTGTGTGTGTGTGTGTGTGTGTGTGTGTAATACGCTTCTTTGTACGGTTGATTCATCAACTTATAATGTAGTGATGAATGNCCGACCGGTCGTTTCGGGAATTTAAGCTCCATTCGGTGGCGTAAGGTTTTGAAAAGCTTCACATTGTGTATATCGACCTGCGTGCGTGATTAGATTCAGTTACCGGATAATCCGAAGTCGAATTGGAAGAAAAATTTCAGTTTTGGAAGCTTAAGGGATGGGAATTGACCGAAGGTTTGACCTTTGTGTAAACTGCCTCGGAATGAATTTTGGTTAATGTCAACAACTTTGTTTGATGATTTTGGACTTAGGCGTGCGTCCGGAATTGGTTTTGGAGCCGTAGAGTGATTTGAGGTATTTTGGCGAAAGTTAGAATTTCGGTGATTTCGATCGATAGGTGAAATCTTGATATCGGGCTCGGAATGGAATTCTGGGAATGGTTGTAAGTCCGTTGTACTATTTGAGACTTGTCTGCAAAATTTCACGTCATTCCGGGTTGAATTGATAGGTTTCGACGCGAGTTTTGATATTTGAAGTTTTGAGAATTCATAAGTTTGATTTCTGGTTTGATTCGTTGCTTTAGTGTTGTTTTATGTGTTTTGAAACCTCGAGCGAGCCTGTGTTAGGTTATATGACTTGTGTGTGTGGTTGGACAGGATTCCGGGAGCCTCGGGTGTGTTTCAGATAAGCTTCGGGTCAAATTTCCTTATTTTTCTACTGCTGAACCTACCTTCTGGTTTCCTTCTATGCGATCGCATAGGAGAAGTCGTGATTGTATAGAGTCTCTTTGAGCATCCAAAATTTCCCTTCAATGCGATCGCATTGTCGTGTCCACGATCGCGAAAGCCCACTTCCTTCTCCTTCTTTGCTATCACATATTCTCAACCACGTTCGCATAGATGTGTATTTTTGGGCAACAGACAATTCCTTCTATGATGTTTCCTACCCTTTTCCGTGATCGCACTGTGTAAGTTTGGGCAGTGGCACATTTTCTTCTATGCGATCATATTAGCCTCTCCGCGATCACATAGCACGTTTGGCCAGCAACATTATTTCCTCTACGTGATCGCAATACTTTAAATACCAGGGCAGAATATAAACTTCCAAAAACGAGGGTTAGGCCATTTTTAACATATTTTGACTTTTAGAACTCGGTTCTTGGAGATTTTTGAAGGGTTTTTCACACAAATCGAATGGGTAAGTGTTCTTCCATTAGAATTAATTATATTTCATGAATTCTTTCTTGTTTTTATCATTTAAATTGTATTTTTGGTTGAGGAAAATGTGAGTTTTGAAAGAAAACTTCTAAATGAAAAATCATGATTTGAAGGACCAAATGGTATCGAAATTTGATAAATTTAGTATGGTTGAACTCGTATCAAAATGGGTAATCGTACTTTGTAAAATTTGTCGGGTTCCGAGGTGCGGGCCCGGGGGTCGACTTTTGGGTCGATTTTCATAATTTTGTAAAGATTGAAACTTTATTATTCGGAATCATTCCTTATACATTTTATGTGAACTTTGAAGTTGTTTTAGTTGATTGTGAGTCGTCCGGAGGTCTTTTCGCCCGAGAAGTCCACTTTTGAGTACCGAGTTGTCGTCTTTGAGGTAAGTATCTTGCCTAACCTTGTGTGGGGGAACTACCCTTAGGATTGAGTCTTCTTTGTTGGTTGTAGCACGTGTGTGCGAGGTGAAGAGTGTGTACACACACTTATTTGCAAATAGGTTGCCCTTTTTGGATTCGTAGGTTCTTGTAGCACTTGTGTATGAATTGTAATTGTTACATTTGAGTCCTTAATTGCTAATTTCATCATTTCCTGCTTAAATTAGAATTTCTTGCTTTTGGATTCCTCCGTTGACTATTTGATCTTAATTGACTTAACTGATTATTTTACCTCTCCTATCATCATGCTATACTTTCTTCCTACACTGCCTAATTGACTATAATTAGTGTCATCTAGCCCTATAGTTGTTTAGCCGTAGTTGGAGCATCCGTTCTTGAGTGTCAAGCATGCCCGTGAGTCTTACATTGTGAATTATATGATTTTTCCCTTAAATTCTACGTAGATCTAGTTGATAAAAATTTATGTTGTTGATATTCCCTTGATGTTGCCTATTATTGGGCCTTTGTTTAAGCTGAGTTTTATTCCGTGAAGTTAACTATTTAGGTGAGATTGGTTATAGTTGTTTCCCTTGCCGGGATGTAACAACCCGGCCGGTCTTTTTAATAATTTGTGCCCCGATCCCCTATTTACCATTTATGCCATGTCTATTTATGTTATTGGAACTTGTCGGTGCGTTGAGTGATGAAATCCGGGGGGATTTTGGACACATAGTCCATAAATATGGAATTTAGCTTTAGAAATCTGGCTATAGCTAGAGCTATGTGAAGACGAATTCGGAATGGGATTTCGTCGACTCCGTTAGCTCCGTTGGGTGATTTCACGGTGAGGAGCGTGCTCAGAATGTGTTTTCGAGGTCGGTTGTGGATTTAGGCTTGAATTGGCGAAAGTTAGAATTTCGGCGATTTCGACCGATATGTGAGATTTTGATATCGTACTCGGTATGGATTCCGAAAGTGAAAGCAGGTCCGTAATTTTGTTTATGACCTGTGTGAAATTTGAGGTCATTCGGATGAGTTTAGACGTGTTTCGGCGTCAGATGTGAATTCTAGAATTTTCCTAAGTTCTTAGGCTTGAATCTATGCATAATTGTTGATTTTGATGTTATGAGATGTGTTTTTAAGGCTTGACCAAGTTTGAATGAGGTATTAGGGTTGGTTGGTAGGATTGGTTGAGGTCCCAGGGGCCTCGGGTGTGTTTTGGGTGCCCAAATGGGCATATTTTGGCCTAAGTCTTTTGCTGGTTTTCTGGTTTTACAGCAGCAGATAAGTGTTCTCTGCGATCGCGTGAATCAGTCCGCGATCGCGTAGTGTTAGGTTGAGGTGGTCAGAGATTGTGCTTCACGATCGCACAAGTCCAGCTGTGATCGCATGGTTCAGGTAAGTTGGTCTTTGCGATCGCACGCCCAGGGCCACGATCGCGTAAGGTATCCTAAGGCTGGGGGGAGGTGCAGTGTTTTGCTCTATGCGGTCGCGTGGCCTCAGACGGGATCGCATTGTTGTAGGGTCAGAAGGTCCGCGATCGCAGACCTTTAATCGCGATCACGACGAAGGAATTTCAGGCGCGTGTTTCATTACTCTCCGCGATCGCGGCTCATTGTACGCGATCGCATAAGGCAAATGCCTGGGCAGAATATTAAAACCCCAAATCCGAGGGTTTATGCCATTTTCATATTTTCGAATTTGAGAGCTCGGGAAGGGCTATTTTTGAAGACTTTTGCACCGGGGTAACTTGGGTAAGTGATTTCTACCCCTTATAGATCATATTCCATGATTCCAATCTTAAATTCAACCTTTAATTTCGAAAATTATGGGGAAAATGGGATGAACTTCATAGACCGAATTATTGAGTTTGATTGAGTATTTGACCTCCGATTTGAGAGATTCTTATATGGTTAGACTCGTGAGTTAATGGGTGACCGGAAAATATAAATTTTACCCGATTCTGAGACGTGGGCCCGGGGGACTTTTTGGGCGAATTTTCTAAATTCATGTGCTAGCTTATAAATTATTAGCTATCTTTTTCCCTTGAAATGATATTTACACCGTGCAATCGATTTGAATAGATTTGGGCCACCCGGAGTCCGATACTCGTGGCAAGAGCTTGGTATTGAGTTGATTAGCGCAGTCCAGGTAAGTGGCTGGCCTAATTCTGTGTTGGGTACTTTCCCTTAGGCATTTTGTACTGATCTTTGTTATGTGGACGCCATGTACGCGAGGTGACGAGTGCGTACACGGGTCATTATTGCTAAAATCCTATTTTACTCCCATGAAATCGCTCATTTTCATACATATATTACTGTTTCCTATCTTAATTGAGTAGATAGCCTAAGAGTAAGCATGTCTATCTATTCTTACTTGAATTCCACTTATTTGCTATTAGTAACATCATGCTTAGGTAGTTTTACTCTATCCTTACCTATTGTTTTCTGGATTGTTTACTTAAGCCATAATTGACCTGCTTCTGCTTTGCGTATTTAAATTGGGACTACGGACAAAGATCCGGGAGCTTTCCCCCTGTACTACATTCATATTTAAATTGGGACTACGGACCAAGATCTAGAGCTTTCCCCCTATACTGAGATGCATATTTAAATTGGGACTACAGACAGAGATCCGGGAGCTTTCCCCCTGTACTGCATAGCATATTTAAATTGGGACTACGGACTGAGATCCGGGAGCTTTCTCTGTGTACTGGATTGCACATTTATTGTTGAGATATATGTTGTGCTGAGCCGAGGGCTCTCTTTATGTTATTAAATCTTCCCGTTTTCGTTAATCCTGTTTATCATTGCTTGTCTGTCTCTCATTGTTTTAAAATCGTATATTGACTTGTTTTACAAACTCAGTAAGGCCTCAACCTGACCTCGTCACTACTTGAATGGGGTTAGGCTTGGCACTTACAGAGTAGCGAATGTGGAGTACTCACGCCCTTTCCTGCACATGTTTTCCCCATGTGCAGATCCAGGTACCAGCACTCAGTATCGTGGCTAGGAGGTGTCTACCAGCAGCCAGGAGACCGCGAGGTAATTCTGCCGCATCCGCAGAATCCCACGAGTCCCCTTCTAATCTGTCATAGGCATAGAAAGACTTGTACATTTTCCCACTGTTTCATCGTATAGAGCCATATTTGTTAAAGAGCTTGTAACTATGGTGACATTCCGGGTTTTGGGAAGTAAAACTGTATATGCTGAGCAGCTACATTATATCTATTTGATATCCTTTCTGTTTTTATTTTATTAATTATGTTATTTCCCGCAAATTCTAGGCTTACCTAGTCATAGAGACTAGGTGCCATCATGATAACTTTCGGAGGGTAAATTGGGTCGTGACAAGTTTGTATCAGAGCGTCTAGGTTCATAGGAGTCACAAGTCACAAGCCGGTTTATTAGAGTCTCGCAGATCGGTGCGAAAACGTCCGTATCTATCTTCGGGAGGCTATGTAACTGTTAAAAACAATCAAATTCTTTGGAATTCCTTATCGTGCTAGTTAGTGTCATCAAATTCTTAAACTGTATTCTATTCTTGCTTGCAGATGGTTCGTACCCATATCGGACGTACTGATGATCAGGAACCCGAGCCCCCAATCAGAGCCACTAGAGGCAGGGTCTGGGGCAGGGGACAAGCATGCGGTGCAGCCCGAGCACCGGCTAGAGCAGAGGAAGAGGAGCCCCCAACAACTACAGTTGGAGGGGCACATGAGGTCCCTACTGTTACTCCAGACCTCCAGGAGACATTGGCCCAGTTCTTGAGTGCCTTCAGTACTCTGTCTCAGGCGGGTCTACTCCCGATAGCTCCAGCTACATCCCAGGCCGGAGGAGGGACACAGACTTCCGCGGCCCGTACTCCTGAGCAGAGAGTTGTGCAGGTCCCAGAGTATATTCCTATGCCCCCAGCAGCTCCAGCTCAGCATGAGACTAGGATATTTGTTCCTGAGGTAGAGCAACTCCGACTTGAGAAGTACAAGAAGTACCACCCACCTGAGTTCAGCGGACTAGCTTCGGATGACGCCCTGGGTTTTCTTGAGGGGTGTCGCATTCTCCGCACTATGGGTATTGTGGAGACGAGTGGAGTTTGTTTCACTGCTTTCCAGCTGAGGGGAGCAACTTATCAGTGGTGGCGTGCTTTTGAGCTTAGTAGCCCGGACGAGGCAACTTCACTTACTTGGGCTCAGTTTTCCAAGATGTTCTTACTTGAGTTTGTCCCTCAAAGCTTCAGGGATGCTTGGCGTGTGGAGTTTGAGCAGCTACGCCAGGGTACCATGACTTTGTTAGAGTAAGCAGTCCGTTTCAGTGATTTGGCTCGCCATGCACCAGCTTTGGTTGTCACCATTAAATAGAGGGTTCGACGCTTAATTGAGGGAATCCACCCCAGTATTCGGACCAGCATGGCCAGAGAGCTGGAGACCAATATTACTTACCAGCAGGCCGTGAGTATTTCCCGGAGGATTGAGACTATGTTAGCCTGAGACAGGGAGGAGATATAGGCCAAGAGGTCTCAAGAGACTGGTCATTTTTCAGGAGCTCGTGCACCAGCATCACGTTATGGTAGGGGTTTTGTGAGTCGCCCTATTCATTCAGCTCTTCTAGCAGCTAGTGGTATTCCAGCTCCTCCTAGACCTCAGGAGCCGTATTATGCACCACCAGTATCTTAGGTGCCTCCTGCTCGAGGTGCTACCACTGGTCAGCCCAGCAGGCCAGTTCAGAGTCAGCAGCGGCCGCCACGTCCTCCGAGGGGTTGCTTTAAGTGTGGTGACCCTCATCATATGATCAGAGATTGCCCTAGAGCGAGGAAGGGCTCACCACCTCAGACTTATCAGGGTGCACCCCCTCAAATTTATCAGGCTCCACGCCTTCCACTAGGTCCTCCAGCTATTCTTCCAGCCCCAACTGCTACCCCACCACCTCAGGCAGTTCAAGGTGGAGGTCGGGGAGATCGAGGTTGCCCTAGAGCGGGAGGCCAAGCCAGGTACTATGATCTTCTGGCCCGGTCCGAGGCCATTGCTTCAGATTCAGTCATTACAGATATTGTTCCTGTTTGTCATAGGGATGCATCAGTATTATTTGACCCGGGCTCTACATATTCATATGTGTCTTCCTATTTTGCTTCACATCTGGGGATAGCCCGGGACTCTTTGATTTCCCCTGCTTATGTTTCTACTCCGGTGGGAGATTCTCTTATTGTGGACCGCATTTATCGGTCATGTTTGATTACTATCAGTGGTTTTGAGACCAGAGCTGATTTGCTACTACTCAGTATGGTAGATTTCGATGCTATATTGGGTATGGACTGGTTGTCTCCCTATTATTCTATTCTTGACTGTCACGCCAAGACCGTGACGCTGGCTATGCCAGGATCTCCGAGGTTAGAGTGGAGAGGTTCCTTGGAGTATACTCCCCGCCGAGTCATTTCTTTTTTTAAGGCTCAGCGGATGGTTGTGAAAGGGTGTGATGTATATTTGGCTTATGTGACAGATGTTAGTACTAAGACCCCTACATTGGAGTCAGTTCCGGTTGTTAGAGACTATTCTAATGTATTTCCAGCTGATCTTTCGGGTATGCCACCCGATAGAGACATTGATTTCGGCATTGACTTATTGCCAGGCACTCAGCCCATTTCCATTCCTCCTTATCACATGGCTCCTCCTGAGTTGAAGGAGTTGAAGGAGCAGTTACATGAGTTGCTTGAGAAGGGATTCATCAGGCCCAATGTATCACCTTGGGGCACTCTGGTATTATTTGTTAAGAAAAAGGATGGCTCGATGCGTATGTGTATTGACTACCGGCAGTTGAATAAGGTGACAGTGAAGAACATGTACCCATTGCCTCGCATTGATGATCTATTTGACCAGTTACAGGGTGCTAGAGTGTTCTTCAAGATTGATTTACATTTGGGTTATCATCAGTTGAAGATTCGGGAACCGGATATCCCAAAGACTGCCTTCAGGACCAGATATGGCCACTATGAGTTCCTTGTTATGTAATTTGGGCTGACCAATGCCCCATCAACCTTCATGCACCTGATGCACAAAATATTTCAGCGTTATCTTGATACTTTTGTCATTGTGTTCATTGATGACATTCTGGTATATTTTAGGTCCCAGGAGGACCATGAGCAGCACTTGAGGATCGTGCTTCAGACACTGAGGGAGAAGAAGTTGTATGCCAAGTTTTCTAAGTGTGAATTTCGACTTGATTCTGTTGCATTCTTAGGCCACGTGGTGTCTTCGGATGGGATCAAAGTAGATCCGAAGAAGGTGGAGGCAGTTCAGAGTTAGTCCAAACCATCCTCAGCTACTGAGATCCGCAGTTTCCTCGGTTTTGCTGGGTATTATCGCCGTTTTGTGAATGGATTTTCATCCATTTCAGCGCCTATGACCAGACTGACCTAGAAGGGTGCATCTTTTATATGGACTGAGGAGTGTGAGGAGAGCTTTCAGAAGCTCAAGACAGACCTGACTACAGCTCCTGTGTTGGTTTTGCCTGCGGATCCTATACAGTTTTTTGTGATGCTTCGAGGATTGGCTTGGGAGCGGTGTTGATGCAGGATGGTAGGGTGATTGCCTACGCGTCCAGGCAGTTGAAGGTCCATGAGAAAAACTACCCTGTTCATGATCCCGAGTTGGCAGCGATTGTTCACGCCCTGAAGATATGGCGTCATTATTTATATGGCGTTCCCTGTGAGATATTCATGGATCACCGGAGTTTGCAGCACATATTCAGGCAGAAGGATCTAAATTTGCGCCAGCGTAGGTGGTTGGAGTTGCTAAAGGACTACGACATCACCATATTATACCACCTGGGGAAGGCCAATGTAGTGGCCGACACCTTGAGTCGTCGGGTGGAGAGTTTGGGGAATTTGGCATACCTTCATGCAGCTGAGAGGCCTCTAGCCTTGGATGTTCAGTCCTTAGCCAGTCAGTTCGTGAGATTGGATCTTTCTGAGCCTTGCTGGTATTAGCTTGTGTGGTTGCTCAATCTTCTCTTCATAACCGTATCAGAGAGCGCTAGTATGATAATCCCTACCTTTTGGTTCATCAGGATAGAGTCCGGTGGGGTGATACTAGAGATGTGGCTATAGGAGAGGATGGGGTGATGAGGATGCAGAGCCGTATCTATGTGCCCAACGTAGATGGGCTTCGGAAGTTGATTCTTGAGGAGACCCATAGTTCGCGATATTCCATCCATCCGGGTACCGCGAAGATGTACCAGGATCTGAGACAACACTATTGGTGGTGAAGGCTGAAGAAGGATATAGCAGAGTTTGTAGCCAAGTATCTCAATTGTCAGCAAGTCAAATGTGAGCATTAGAGACCGATAGGGTTACTTCAGCAGATTGAGCTTCCATAGTGGTAGTGGGAGCGGATCACCATGGACTTTGTGGTTGGACTTCCTCGGACTTTGAGGAAGCATGATGCTATTTGGGTGATTGT
Organism: Nicotiana knightiana; assembly: GCA_005239525.1. Classification (NCBI taxonomy): domain Eukaryota; kingdom Viridiplantae; phylum Streptophyta; class Magnoliopsida; order Solanales; family Solanaceae; genus Nicotiana; species Nicotiana knightiana. The sequence continues at coordinate 42,969 of ML393669.1, forward strand.
GGATCGGCTGACCAAATCAGCCCATTTC